>RJWJ010049401.1:0-10270 GCA_004363605.1 Indri indri | reverse complement strand
TATAATGTTGATGTTGCTATGTGAATATCTGTTCTCTAAATCACATGGCATTCATGTAAGTATACACTAACTGTCTGCACTCTATGCACTTGCTGGAGAGCTCATGCTTCCTTGAGTACTGTGGAGCTTCCATGAAAAGTTCAAGAGAAATTCATGGTATCCCAGAGAGAGGGGAGGTCAGGGGAAGAGAGAGAGAGAGAATACTTTAACTGGGATCTCTGAATGCCATTTTTATATCAAGTTGGATTACTTTGATTCTCCTTAGAAATTCTCAAGCAGAATTGTGATTTAATATCTCTGGGTTTGATCCCCACCGATATCTTTTTTCCTTTATCTTCTTCTTTCTCTGCTTTCTAATTTTCCTCCATCAGGTCCCCGGCAGGCTCTGGCACTTCTCTCTATGATCTACACCTTAGCTGTGTCTGCTGGCCCCTCTCCTTTATCTGAAAGTCTACCTTCCCTCCTGGATGAACCAGCCAGCAATGTCTCTAGTTGGCCATCTTACCCCTTTCCTCCATCATTTGGTATTATAAGGATGTTATGCAGTCAACTTGGTCAATTACTAGTCATCAGTTTGTCATTTGCAAATGCAAACTGCAAGTAAAAATTTTCACACATTTCCAACTTTAAAGAAGTGTCATTATTGTGGACTGTTTCATTTAGGTAAATTTTATAACAAAGTGAAGAGTTTTTTTTATAGACTATTATGGTATAGCAGAAAATATAGCAGAACAGATAGATTTGGGCCTCATCCTTGCTTGAATACTTGGATACTTACTAACTTAAGATTTTGGGTAAATCAGTTAGTTTTTCTGATACTCAGCGGGTTTCTTTTATTCATTTTTCATTTTTGTTGGTGATATCTTCCTAAGTGAGTTGTTGAACTTCACTAAATAATGTCTATAAAACATATATCATGTTTTTATGCAAACAGCTATTTTTAAAGAATTTCAATCCCTTACTTTGTCAGGCTGCTCCCTTGAACTTCTCCAGGGTCACCATTTACACAGACTAGAATGCAAATGGCACTTCCTAGATTCGTGCAATCTGCAGCCCTTGTTTGCATTTTGGAAATCTGTTTTTTAACAGACCTTTACTTTCTAGATAATAAAGAGGTAAATTTAAGGTTGGATGTGTTCAGAACAATTCCAAATAGCACTACCTTTTGTGAGTAGAGAACAAGTGCAGTGAAGGAAATAACCATCAATCTGTCTCTCTATCCATCTACCCATTCACCCATCTATTCATTTATTTAGCAGACATTTTTCAAGAGTTGACTATGCACTAGGCACCATCATAAACATTTAAATCTGTGAGTTGATGAAAATCAAATATGTGTTTGACCTTGAGCAATTACAGGCCCTGAAGTTTTTAAGGGTTCTCTTCCATTAGTTCTAAACTAGGTAAGAGACCTGGAAATCTTCTCTATACTTCCTCTTCACTCAGGACATCTGCCCAATCTTCCTTCATTTGTCACTATGAAACATTGAGCATTTTTAAAGTGGATGGTGAAACTTGAATGGAAAGGAAATGTTAAATATTAATATAAATGTCCCTTTTCTGATCACTTACAGGTTCTCGTGCTTTTTCCATCTCTGGTTTTCCTTTTCACCAAGACACACAAATGTCATTCTCAAACCTAAGCTTGAGTCTTTCACTCTAAGCTTTGAGAAATTTGTAGAGAAAAATAAATGTTAGATTGAGATTCCTATTAATGATCTCTGATTTGTAATTCTAGGTGAATACATGTTCTTTACTGAGTGACAATATTAAATAGTAGGGAAGGGTGGATTATTTTCTCTCTGCCCCCGTTACGGAATGAAGCTATCACAAGTGTAAGAAAAAAGGTAGGAAAAGCTAATAATGTAAACGTTAAAGTTTTTCAGTGATTTGAATTATCTCACAATTGTCACTAAATTTAAGAGACTGAAGGGACATCAGAGATTATTTAGTTTGATCTATTATTTTACAGATGAGAAAAGAAAATCTAGAAAAATGAAATGACTTTCCTTTGGTATCTCAGATATGTAGTAATAGTCATTGAAACCTAGCTTTTGAGAGTCACCTCAGTGATCTTTCTGGCACATCACGTTTATTCTCCTCGGTTTTCTTTTGTTAATTATTTCATTTATCTTCATGACTATTAAGGAATATCTGGAACAAGTCTTTCTTTTCAAATCATATTAAGTTATCATTTTAGTATTTCTTTTTCTTTCCTCATTTGTATATTTCTGAATCTTCCTTATAATTTACTGCCTTTTCCTATTCTCACAATACTTATTTTTTTCTTCCTCACTTGTGATGTTATTTCTCAGCAGGTTTTTTTCTTTATTTTGCCCTTCCTCATTGGCAATATCATTTACTATTACTGTATACAAAAACACAAAAATAGTTTAATTCACACCCAGCATATTAACTTTGGTTTTAATCTGTCTCTGCAACAAGTAGGGTACTGTTTCATTTTTGGTAATGGATGTTGTACAAGGACTGAAAAAGTGGAAATGCTGGTCCAGTTATCTGCTATGTATTAAACTTCTTGTGAGCTTATTATTGATAACCTATTAGAAGTGTCTCATTGGGGAGGTCATTCACTAGAAGAATTTCACTTTCACGGATGAGCATTAACTCGGCAGTAGAAATAGGAGGTAAAATAAGGAAAAGTATTCACTTAAAATTGATTTTCAAGTAAGAATTCTAAGAAATCCATTAAATCAATTTCCTTGCATCTTTGCTTTTTAACCATAAACATTTTTGAACTTTCTTCTCTTTATTTCCCCAAGATGAACAAAATGGTCTGAATATGTTTACTTCAGGAAAAGCTAGAAAAAAACAAAAAGAGAAAGTCAGAAAGAAAAATGGCCCTTGATTTTGGGACCTGGGGCTCCTGCTTTTTAGCTTTGAGTCTCTAAACATAATTCGGTTCTGTAGTCTGTTTCCATTTGTGTTTGGGATGATTCTGCCTATACTTAGCTTTCAAGTCATTTGACTTTAATTCCTAACTTCAATTAGATGCAGCATAAACTTTTTCTTGCCCCCACTTCCCTTCTTGCTTTTTAGGACAGCAATTAGGAAGCGTTGGGTGAATAGGTTACCATTTTATCCATCTCTGTTAGTCTGATTGGTAGAGATATTTAATAAAGCCAAACTGCAATTCTTTATTAACTGTGTGCCTCATTTCTGCTCTTTGCCCTGGAGAAGATTTGCATTTCAATAAGCTGTTACTGAAAAGCTCCTGAAAAATTTTAACTTAAGTTTGACCACTCAAATAATGACACAATTCCTTGGAAAAACAGGTTTTACTGTGTATGTGTGGATGGGGAGGGATATTCATTCTGAAGGACTGAAGTGGTATGATGGGGGTGGAGAAATTATGCAGACACGATCACTCTAGCATAGTTAAGAAACAAAGAGAAGCTGAGAACATCTATATGGTAAATATAATTAGCGAGATCATTAGCACAGACAGAGTATATGTCAGTATCCACAAAGAAGTCTTTAAGCTAAGCAGTTAGCTTCGCTATGAGGGGAAAAAACAAAATGAGCTATATACAGCTGAATAGGCTTTTCACAGTCTCCAAGGAGGTGACTTGTCTGTTGATGGCCAGTGGGGGTGGAAGAGTGAAATAATTACTTAACAGCGTGTAAACAATGTGAGATGTGAAGTAGGCGTCCCACCCCGTCTCCCTTTTCATAGAGAGAGTTTCTTGTTGAGATGGCTCCACTGGGACAGGCAGCAGAGAAATTTGATTAAATGGATGCCTGGGGTCACGACCCTGTCTAAACATGGTGCAGCTCTCAGCATTAATCAAAGACATTTTTTTCCTTACTTAAAAAAATTCTGACCTTGCTGTATATGAGTACTGGTGAGCTTTGGATTTGGTTGCAGTTGAGTAGGAGGTTGTGTAAGTCTATATGAGCATGCTGTTTATAGAAAAACAACCAAAGAGGAAGCAGTCTTCTAGAACAAAAGATATCTGTAACGTTATTTTAGATCATGTTATGGGACTTTCATTTGATGATAGCCTACCAGCAGCCACCAGGATTTGGAGCTCCATTAGAATTCACGAAGACTCATTTATTGCAAACCACCATTGACATTGATATTAGTGTTTAGAAGATATTTATAGTGTTGTAGTTGGTGTGGGATTCCTGTATTCAAGAACTCTCTTAGGATGGTTTTATTTGGAGCTAATGTTTGAAGGCTGCTTGGAAGGGATTTTTTTGGAAAATAGAGAAAACTATGTGTTTGGTGAGAGAACAACTAGAATAGTGGTCACTTGTGCCTTGGATAAGAGCAACATAATTGGAACTTTCCTGAGCAGGCATATGCTATTGTATTAAACAGAATATTTGCTTCAAGCAAGAGACTTCTTTTCATTAATCTTTGTTTTAAGAAAGAAGACAAATTTAATATAATTAGTTATTATCTTCATAGGAATTCACTTAGCAGAGATCATCAAAATCTTAACTTGTTCCACATAAGAATGCTTTTGTAGAATATGGACTGCTTGCATCAAAAATCTTGATTGACTTAGAATGATAAGGTGAAGAGGTTCCAGCTAACTGAAGTTAATCAGATGTCTGTATTGTTAATCCTTGTTGAAAATCATGTTAATACATATTGGTGGATTTTATTGCCTGCCTTAGCATGGTACAGTAAACATAGATACAATTTTGGGGGCTGATTGAAACCTTAGGGCCTCAGAATCATAATTCTCCTCATCAATTTTGATTGTACAGCAATATGGATAAAATTATTATAAGGTGTGAGAGCTTAGTTTTGCTGTGTCCTGGAATGTGTTTGGAAGTTAGAGAAGTGTTACAAAATAATAATAATAATTTTATAAAACACCTCTTAATAATTTTTAAATATTTTTCTCCTAATGATAGTATATAATTAATAGTGTTAACTGACTGTGCTATCTAATTGAATTCTAGATACTCAAGTTATTTAATTTGAGTCTTGTTTGTTTAGGAGTTGACAGAGAATATTTTTGCATGCTTTTGTGAAGTAAGCAGACTTGTTTTACTTTTAGACAGTAACATATGGGAGCTTAAGAAATATACAAATGAAAAGCACTTTCCCATGAGGTGAGTGGAGGTGTACTATTTAGATTGGTTTGACCATGACCATGTAGGTTTAGTCCCTACTTCATAATTTGAGCATCTATAGAGAACATGGTTTCAAATGTACAGAGCTCATATGAACTAAGTATACTATTTACATTACAAAACAACAATTTCGTTGTTACTCTGAGAATGGGAAAGGAAGAGTATATTTCTCACTGCAGAATTATGATTCAAACCAGTTGGACTGTAAAGAATAAATGCCAGCCTTGTATTTGAACGTGGAAAGCTACTTTCAAAGCCTACCCACTCACCATGGAGTTTGCACATGTCAAAGCAAAGAGTTTTTGCTGTCATACATCATTGCATGAAAGGTTTAGCAAGTTACTATTGTCAAGACAGTTACAAGAGGCAAGGCTGTCGGTGTCGGTAAATGTAGGCTCCCATCAACTAAGACTAACCAATTGTGGTCAGTTATACTGCTTGATGACAGCTGGGCTTTAAAATAACAATAAGGTCACTTGCATACCATTCCAGATAAGGGCTTGTTTCTGAAACCTGAATATTACACTTAGCTTTAGAATATTAAATACTGTATAAATTACAATGTAAATCCCCGAAGAAAAATCAGAAGCAAGTATGTCTTCAGTCTAACTGTCACTGACTGGTGCCTATCCTCCAGGCTAATATTGCTATGATATGTGGAATTTTACCTAAACTTCACTTTTTCATATGGGGTAAATGATAGGAAAATGTGCGTATCAGGGAATTATTATGGAAACTGTCAAACTGTCAAAATTCTATTGATTTTTTTACTGTCAAATACATATTTTCATTCACAATTTTAAAAATCACAGATTAATATTAAAAATATGCTATTATATAGGTGTCAACTCTTTCAACTTGCAGTGTATGATAGGTGTGGTTTGAGGGAGGAAGGGTAGAGACATGATCCAATTCTGGGATTTTACCTTTCTTCAACTGGCAGGTGCTCATATTAGTGATGGTACATGTATGGAGTGAGCATCCCAAGGCACTGGGAGGTCCTGAGTTACAAGGAAAAAATAAAGATTGATTTACATTTCCTAATTGAGCTTATAGGACTCAGTTTGAAAAGATTTTTACCAACACGGAGTTTTCTGTTTAATGCTTGGTTAACCTGAAATTTAAGCTAAATGAAAGCTCATGTTTCCTTGAACAGTATGGTGACTAGGTTTCATTATAAAATGTTGATAGTGCTTTAAATTTATGGTTCTATAGTCACTGAGCTTGATATCTAAAAAGCGATGAACATGGTGGGTAAAATTTTTATGGCATATTGGTATATGTCCCTTAGTGCTCTGGGCTACTTATTTCTCACTTTATTTTTGTAATAAATAAAATACTTTTATTTTGAAAATACCTTGATTCTTCAAGATCAGTATTATCCAGTTAATAAATACTACTTTCTAGGATACTAAATTGTATTTATGGATCATAATTATTATGGCCTCTGACTACCAGCTATTGGTTTTATTTATGTATGATCAGTTTAGTATTTAGCAGTACACATCAATAAGTACTTTAATCCCTAAAGAGTAAAACGAGGCAGATTTTGATTGCTGTCCCACCTTTACCACTGAACTCAACTTCTTAATGAAAGTTAGTCGATCTACAAATTAATGATTGCAGCATTTCTCCAAGTAGCGTTTTTGTATATGTGTATTCAAATCATATATTAAAAGCATTTTGAATTCTTTCAAGAAGTGTTATCATAGATATGTAACACACTAACATCTCTAAAACACAGGAACCTGAAAAAATGTTGTACTGTTACTAATATCATAAGACAATCAGCTATAATAGTAACAATATACTTGAACTGAATAATTCTTTTTAAAAGGCAGATTTAAATTCTGCCTTTTATATTTCTTTGTCTTTTGTGCTTGGTTAGGAGTAGAAGGCTAAAATTCCATAATGGCATATTAGAGAATGCCATCAGTGCAATATGCTATAACAACTTCATTTCATTGTGTCAAATTTATAACATTATATCACAGGAAAAAGTACTTTGAAAGTAAGAAAAACGTGTGTGTTTGTGTGTTATATTTTGCTTAATGTTAGCATTTTACAAAAGCTTTAAGTAATTTATGTTTATTTGTCTGTCACTGATACGTTGCTGTGACTAACACTTTAGAAATTGGTAATATATTTACTCTTTTGCAAAGAAAAGAAAACATAATACAGAAATACCCTATGATTTAGAATACTCAAAATTCAGGAATAAACCACTCTATGATTCGGTTTCTCTAGATGTAGATTTCTTATATTTTTTATATTTCTTTTATTTTGTTCATTTCCAAATTTTGAAGCTTTTAGACTTACAATGACCATTTAATCTCATTTCCTAAATCTTCAAATGAAATAAAACTTAAAACATGAAGTAACTTCATATTTAAAATCATGCACACTTCAAAAAAGGTGAACCTGCTGGTCAGTTTCAAAAGGCTGTGTCATCGAAAGCCTCAGTTTTACTGCGGGGAAAACGCACTGCAGGCTTACTCCCCATCTTTGTGTGAATTCTCCAGTGAATCTATGGGAAGGAATGACCTTGCTGACCTTCTCACACTCTTAACAGTAGCAAGTGTGGTCATTTAGTCTGAAACGGAAACAAGGCGGTTGTGAAGGGAGCCTGAAAGCTAATAATGAGAACTAGTAACTAGTGGACAAGTCCAGATATTGGCAAAAATGCCCTTGATAACTTAAATCAAACAAACCTGACACTCCTTTTTATATCACTCTTTTCTCCATACTGATTAAAGAGCGATAGATATTTGGGAGAAAGTAGTAAGATATGAGATTTTGTAAGGTTAACTTGATCAAAATGTTAGTTCTTTGGTAATTATTTTAAAATTAAATATAAATGAATGTAAATATGAATTTCATTAGCTGGCGCAATATAAAACAGGGAATATCTTTAATACTGTCTCTCTCTCAAAGAGAAATTACAATACCTAATGATCGATCAGCACTTACTCTTTATAGCATTGTTTCACTATGCTATAAGGCATATCAGAGCAAGGGGCTTTACCAGTCAAGATTTTTAAATTTCAAAGGTCCATTTCTTAAGTAAAGTAGATCTTATAGACTTCCTATTTGTATATGGCAAACAAAACAAATTCCTTTTAGTCTTATTGTAATGATACCAGAATAATAATTATAGCAAACACTTATATCACTTACTATTTGCCAGGCACTAACCTGAGAACTTTAATATATTTTGAACTCATTGAATATAGACAACAACCCTATGAAATAAGTGTCATTATTATTCCCATTTTACAGATGAGGAAATGGAGGCGCAAGAAGGACAAATTACTTGCTTAAGGTCACATAGTAAGTAGTGGAGTTGAGACTCCAAACAAATTTCCCAATTTCGACTTTAAAGTCTATGCTCTTAATTTCTACACCACTCTTAGGTTTGGTGCAAGTTTGCCAGGAAATCAGAAAAAGGGAGCAAAGAGTCTGAATATCTGCAATAGTTTTTGAAACTTCTTTCTAAAAGATTATTTTAAAAACGCTAATATGGCCAGCAAACATATAAAAAATGCTCAACATCTGTAATCAGTAGAGAAATGCAAATCAAAACCACAGGGAGATATCACCTAACCCCAGTGAGATTGGCCTCTATCAAAAAATCCCAAAACAACAAATGCTGATGAGGATGTGGAGAGACAGGAACACTCTTACACTGCTGGGGGGACTGCAAATTAGTGCAACCTCTGTGGAAAAGAATTTGCAGATACCTCAAAAAGCCAAAAATAGAAATACCATTTGATCCAGCAATAGCACTATTAGGCATCTACCCCAAAGAGCAAAAGGCATTCTATGATAAAGACATCTGCACCCGAATGTTTATAGCAACACAATTCACTATTGCAAGGATGTGGAAACAACCCAAGTGCCCTTCAGTTCATGAGTGGATTATTAAGATTTGGTATATGTATGCAATGGAATATTACTCAATTATAAGAAATGACAGTGATCTAGAACCTCTTATATTTTCCTGGATTGAGCTTGAGGCCATTCTCCGAAGTGAGGTATCCCAAGATGGGAAGAATGGGCTCCACATGTACCTGCCATCACATTGGCACTAACTGATCAATACTATGGTGCTCACACGGTAGTAATATTCTCCAGGGATAAGGGGGATCGGGGGAGGGGGGTAAACTCACAACTAATGGATGGGATGAGCATCGTAGAGGGGAAGGGCATGCCTCTAACCCTCGCTTGGGTGAGGCAAAGACATAAAATGTAACCAAAATCTTTGTACCCTCATAATATCCTGAAATAAAAAAAAAAACAAAAAAAAGAATAAATCCTTTGCTATATTTGCAGATAAATAAATAAAACCACTAATATGATGCATAACTACTGTGAACACTTGCTTTTTGTTCCTTCATGAGGCTAAGTGAAACTAGAAAATAAAACATGAAATAATCTCATACCACAACATTAAAATTTCTGTGTTATGTCTTCTTGTCTACATAAAACACCTTAATATATTCTGTAAATTATCTTCAAATTATTGCCGACCTTTATGAAATCCATTTTGAAAGGATTTGAAGTTTTTTCATCACTTTAGCCCCTGGACTGTCAATAAAAATCTATAGAAACAGTGTTTCTACTTTTACCCAAGAAGTGCTTTTTGGCTTGGATGATTTTCTACAGATGCCTTGGAAAGGTAAACCTTGTTATATTGTGCTTTGCTTTATTGCTCTTCACTGCTACTGCAGTTTTTTTTTGTTTTTTTTTTTACAACTTGAAGGTTTGTCGCAATGCTGCACTGAGCAAGTTTGTCAGTTCTATTTTTCCAACAGCGTGTGCACCCTTGATGTCTCTGTGTCACTTTTTGGTAATTCTCACAATAATCCACACTTTTTTGTTATTATTATATCTGTTATGGTGATCTGTGATCAGTGATCTTTGATGTTATTATTTAATTGTTTTGGGGCACCACAAACCATGCCCATATAAAATGGCAAACTTAATCGATAAATGGTGTATGTGTTCTGACTGTTCCACTGACCGACCATTCCCCTCTCTCCCTGTCCTCGGACCTCCCTATTTCCTAAGATGCAACAGTATTAAAATCAGGCCAATTAGTAGCCCTAAAATGGCCTCTAAGTGTTGAAGTGAAAAGAAAGAATCGCATGTCACCCAC
>RJWJ010049400.1:0-10257 GCA_004363605.1 Indri indri | reverse complement strand
GCATCTCATATTTGTGGAGTAAATTTCAAGAGGAGTCGATGTTACATTTTGATAGACATTCATAAAATGCTCTCTGTAGAAGTTTTGCTAATTCACAATTACCCCAGAAATGTCTGAGAGCACTTTCCAGAGCCCTTGAAACAAATATACTAACGAATGTTCCATCTTTGCCAATCAAGTAGATAAAAACGGTATCTCACAGTTTTAATTTGCATTTTCTTATTATGAATTAAGATGAGTATCTGCTTTTTTTTACACGTTTAAGAGACAACTATATTTAATTTTATGTGAAATATGTGCATCATGTGATTTGCTCATTTTTCTGTTCATATTAAGCTCTTTGTGATACGCATTGCAAATGTTTCCCCCCATTTTTGGTTTGTATTTTGACTTTATTGAGTTTTGACCATGCAGAAACTTTTTGTTTTACTGTAATAAAATGGATAATAAATGTTAAGGCTTCTGGGTAAAACTAGAAAGACCCTTCCTACTCTGAGACTCAAAAAAACCAAATCCCTCTTTTTTTCTAGTATTTTTATGTTTTCATTTTTTTAAAGACAATTTTTAGTAGAATTTTAGGTTCAGAGTATGTTTTTATTTTTAACATTTTAAGTCTTTGATCTATCTGGAATTTATTTTAATTTAAGAAATTAAATTGGGATATAAGTTTTTTTCCCCAAATAGCTACCTAATTGTCCCAACACTATTAATTACATAATCCAACTTTCCCCTCTGATACGCAATGTGATTTTTATCATATACCAGATTCCCATATGCATTTGGATTTGCTGCTCTGTCAGCCATTCATGCATCAGTAAGCACACTCAAACCTCTCTGCTCTGACTCCAAGCGTAGCATTCTCTCCTGCATTACTTACATTCTCAAAACGACGCACAGTAAGTGAATGAAGTGCTTTATGAATTGTTTGCATTAACACTTACATTTTCTCTCACCTTCTTCCTGCTGCCACTAGCTAACAATATTCAAATTTTTTTTAACATCTCTAAGAAAAATATAATTAGGACAGTTAATCTGGACGAGTAGGGGACTGAAAATCAGATACTACATGCTTGAGTCAAATAAACAATTTGGAGCTAAGCTACTAGCTCCTAATCTTTTATAAGAGCCAGTGGTTTTGGATCGACGGGGTGTGTGCATGCACACTCAAGCATGAGGCACATGTACCATGTGCATAAGAGATAGCGATTTATTAGGTAAACCAACTCCGCTTCCCAAACTGTCCATATTGGTTGAAGAACAAATACATTTGGCATTTTCTGTCCCAATCCTTCTGAGATGGGATTTGCTCACCATTAAATGTCCTTCCCAACTGTGTGTATTAAAGATGTGATGCTGAAATTCCTCTCCTGGGAGACTCAGAAGGGGGAAACGAGCCAATGTAAGTCATGCTAAATAGTGGGATGTGTCTGAGCACATGGAGCTTGTGAAGACGGGCTGAATGGGACTGCCTTCTTCAGAACAGTGCAGAATTGAGATGCACCTTCTTTCCCTAAATCCGGGCTCTCTGCTCCTTCTCCGATATCCCCATTCAGATCTGGAGCCCAGGCTGCAGCCAGAAGATAAGAACTCTCTGTCCCTGGAAACCCTGACCCACCCTGAGGCAGGCAATTGTGCCGTGACATCGCTGCAGTGCCAGGAGGGCGGTGGCCAAGTCGGAGGAGACTCCCACTTGCTTGCTGCATCATTGGATACCTCCTGAGTGTCAAGAAAGACGATGCTCTGATGCTCGTGATAGTCCCTCCTTGCCCAGCTCTCTGAAAACCCGGTAGGAGGAGGCGAGATTCTGGATATACCTACTAGCAACCTCTTAAAACTTCTTGCATGGTCCTCACTCTAAGAATTCAAGTTCTAGCACTTCAGGAACCCCATCTTGATTAAGTATAGTGCTCCTTAGCACCTTAAAAGCGCTCGATATATACATCTTTTAGGATAATGCTGGAAGACCGTCTTTGTGGTTTTTTAAAACCGAAAAATTTTTCTGGGAGTGGAGGGGAAGGGAGAGACGCTCCACTAACTATGCTGTGGGGAAGAAAATGCCTAAACTAGAAAAACAGTCAGCAAGAAACGAGTGGTGGGCACTGTTGCGGTGGGTGGTCCACGAGACTGTTAAAAACCCAAAGTTCCTCATCTCCCTGAGCGTCCCGTGGAAGCAGGCCAGGGGCCCTCAGTGGCGGGGTGGGGGGTGAAGCTGCAGGCTCTATCCAGGCAGAGGCCTGGTGTGTACAGGCTGCACACACCAGAGGCTGTTCCGGTCCTCTCCCTCGCTCTCTTCCTGCCCTGCTTCCTTCCCCCACCCCTCCAACAATAGTCCCCTCTTGATTTCTGTTCCAAGAGAGAACGGTGAGTCCCCGATGCAAAGGAAACTTCTAACTGGGAAGAGCGAGGTGCGTGTACTGGCATCTCCTCCTCGGCTGCAGTGCTGGAGAATGGGGGTCTCCCTCTTTCCCCCGAGGAAGACCCATGGCAGATAGCAGGACTTCTTGCCTCCATTCTCAGGCATTCAAGGGAAGAGGCCGGCAGAGTCCCTTTTCTTCCTGGAAGGACTCTGGTGCGTTTTCTTGCACACATGCACTATTGTTTTTAAATATTTTTTTTAAGCTGTTGAAAAGAGCTCAACTTTTTTGTAAGGTAATGTGCACAAACTACTCATCACTGCTCTCCCCAGGGACTTCTTTACCCTGAGCCAGTAGCTTGGGTAATAGGCAGCGCGCTGTATAAATCTGGGGAAAGGTCTGGAAATCTGCCCCAGGTGACTCTGATGATTGGTACTCCAAACATACCTGAAAAATAATACTGCAGCTCTTTCCTCTCTGAGAATGTTAGGATCTCACGGTATGGAGTTAACTTGCTAGGGAGACCACATGCCTAATGTTGCTCAGAGCTGAATAGAATTGAGACTTGTCTAGTGATGCCACTATCTTATTAGAATTGTGTTGTCTCGGACAAGGTCAAAGTTAACAAATGGCTTTGTAACTCCTTGGAATAGGGATCTGCTTTCCAGGATCAATCTGTGTGTAACAGGTCAAGATACAAAGGCCGTGCTGCTCAAACTTGAATGTGCAACGGAACCACGTGGAGAGCTTGCTAGAATGCTGATTCTGGTTCAGTAGGTCTGGGGCAGGGCCGGAGAATCTGCATTTCTAACAATCTTCTAGGTGATGCCATGCTGCTGGTCCTTAGACCACATTTAATGGGCACTGCTTTAAAGGAGACTTAATTATTAGCTACCGATGACACTTCCCCTTAATGAGAAACCTGAAAACAAGCAGCATCAATTTAGTGACCTTGAGCAAATCATTTACTTTCTCTACTCTGTTAAGCAAGGTGGTTGCCTTTCCTCATCACCAAGATGAGGAGAATAAAGCACTTCCTTTTTAGAATGGAAGGGTTAAGTGAAATGATGCATATAAAGTTCTTAGTGCCCCAAACCTGGCACTGACTCCTCCATGAATGTGCCATCCGTGGCGGTAGCAGTGTTAAATCATTCTCCCATTTAGCATCAGTGGCCATCACAGAATAAGGTCAAAATGGAGCCATAATATATCAGAGGAAAATGGGAGAATGGTCCAGAATTGCTTTTGTGCGCTCCTGGTACTTGACGCTAGGGAGATCGGCTTTATCGATGTGAACAGAGAGAGTTTTTCAATTTCTACTACTAACAACAGAAACCTTGGACCCCAACATAATCAGCAACATCCAAAATCCCAATTTGTCATTAGGCATTTATATTTATCACTTTAAATTTGCCAATAAGTGTAAAACTGCCTCAATCCAGTATTTGCTCATCTTGGCTGTCTCCATTGCCTTTAATTAAATAAAGGAAAGGGTGTTGTGCTCAACAAGGGTATCACTTTTCTCTCCCTGAATTCACCCCATGGTGTTTTGTAAACTCAGTCCAAGTGACATTCCTTTAACTTGGATTTACAGCCTGTGCCTATAACAAACCAGAGAGCACTGAGCATTTCCTACAAGGCTGAATCCTGGCTCACAGCTCTTTTAGTCAAGGAAAAACAAATGACCATTCTCTCTCTCGCCAAAAACAATTTGCTAACCCATCATCTGCCCAGAAAATAAATGGAAAATATAATGCGACCAACAGTCTTTTCTGTGTATCTATCTTATAAATGCTAATCTCCCAAGAAAAAGTGGGTGGGGGACTTGCCAAGATGACAGTTTAATATACATGTACCAGCCCCGTGCACACAACAGCAAAACAACCCCATTCCAGTCAATCCAGGTGAGGGATAAATCGGTCAAGCTGGCAGTTTGGCATTGTCTAAACTCCAGAAAAGTTTGACTACCTCTTTTTTTCATTAACTACTTCATTTGGTGTTATATAAAGATAGACTCTTTCACTCTATAGACCACTTATTCAATAACTCATCTATTCAATAAATACTTCTTAAGCACCTATTACATGCAATGTGCTATTTCCTGTAGTCTCTGGGCACACAGCAGTGAACAAAACGAAATCCCTGTCCTCGTGGTGCTTACTTCCTAGTGAACTTAACTTACATGTGACGGACAGCACCTAATGAAGACATGTTCCTATTCTTTTATCTAAATATCATTGCTTTATGTAAACATATTTGGTATTTGAATAGTCAAAAAGACCGGTCATTACTAGGCTAGCTGTTTCCAAGAGCACACATCAAAATATTTGTTGTCTTTATGTTCCTGTAGGACTGAGACCTGTGCCTGTTGCCACTCTATTTCATTAGCCATATAAATATATTAGGGAAAAAAAAGTGATTTAGGTGGAGACAAAATCAGGAACCTCAGAATAGCTTTTTCTATAAGGTATGTATTTTCCCTATAATTAAAGCAGAGTTAATGTGATTTGTGAGTGCTGGTTTTTTAAACACCCTTATCAATCTTTTTGCCTTTCCATGTCACCATCAATTTAAGGACATGGATCTAACTTCTAAAATAGTCTCAGCATAGCACACTTTGTAAAAGGTTTAAAAAAAAAAAAACTTATGAGATCAAATCTACTAATATTTTTTAAAAGTGAATAGAAAAAGCTTAATATCTGTGTATTTTTATTAAAGAAAGAATACATGCTCACTGTAAGATGCAAATAATACAGACATGTGTAAATCAAAAAGTGCTATTTATATTGAACGACAATATTTATCAATCTATAATCAATCTTTTTATAATTTATATATGGTTATAGAACATTGATCAGTATCATCAGATTGCTAGGACATTCCTTATTCCATAATCCTAATAGCTTCTAGAATAACAATTGATATATTCAAAACTAAGTTCTAGAGAGAACATCCAATATACTGAATAGGAATTTCGTTTAAAAGCATGGCTCTGCGTACATGCGTTTATAGTTAACGTCAATGTCATCCCGGAGAAGGCGGAGCAGACACTGGCCTTCCGTCTTAGAGAACCACGGGATGCCAGCAGCAGCATCTCCCACTCATCCAGTGCAGTGGGCAGGGAGGAGGAGGGTGACAATGAGCCCCCCCAGGTGAATTCTGATACACACTTCTCACACAGAGACCATCTTGAAAATTACTTATGTAGTCCAGCCTGTCATTTCATAGACAAGAAAACTGAGGTCCAAGCAAGTAAAGAAATCTTTCAAGTCAACGCATATAGGAAGTGCAAAGGTTGGATCAGAACAGAAGTGTTCTGACTCCCCATCTAGTCTTTTTTCTACTGCATGCACCAAGCCACAAGAGAAGGCACCTTTTGCAAAAGTGCGGTACAACTCAGCTTCGATTTGTTTTCCTAAGGTTAAGTGTCCAAACAAATCTCTGTTGCATGAGAGGCTCTTATTCTAACAAGAAGACCTTGATGGTTATAATAACAAAAGGTCATCAGTGGTCAATTTTTGGTTGGTTTTTGCTTTCAGAAAGTGAAGGGATATTTAACTAAGACCTAAGTAAAACTATCATTATTGCTTGACAAACTAATGGGCATGTAAATTTTAAAGTTTAGAGTGACAGAAAAATAGCAGTTGGGTTGATCAGGTACCCCGCCCCGACCCTGCACACACCCCGAGTGGGGATACAGTGTTCTGTTTATCTGTGTGAAGGTGAATGGCCCGCTGCCAGAATGTTTGAGGAGAGAGAACTCCAAGTATGCTCCTCCCTGGGTGGGGGGGAGAATATGTCACTTCAAGTCCTTTTCTCTTTGGCTGAGTCATGGCACAGCCACTATGGTCTCCAAAAAAGGTGTCCACAGCCTTCCATGGCCAGGGAAAAGGTCACCCATGACACAGAGCTCTCGAGCTTGGGGAAGTAGGTGAAAGGGAGAAATGTCTACAAAATAATTAAGGTCTGTTCACACATTCATTTAAATAGAAAACTTTCATCCCAGACAAACTTTCCCCGGCATTGAGCTCTATTGAATACAGCTGGAATAATCAACGAAGCTAAATCTGGCGTTTCTGCCATTAGCAAAATGAATATCAATACATTAAACTCTACCTTCTTTAATTTTATAAGAATTTGGGGTTCAATATGTTCAATATGTGCCCAACTCTAAAGCTATAAGAAATAATTTTTGTTCTGATAAATCCTTGGTACAGTACTAAGCAAGAATAAGCACAGGAATTATAGAAGACTCATTCTAGTCTCTACATTAATAAAATACAGTACTCTTAAGTGTTCATATATGACTTAAAAATTACAACTGACATTGATTGACTCCTATTACTTGCCAAGAATTGTGTTAACTGTTTTATATCAATAATCGTATTTAATCCTGACAACAACTCTATTGTATTCATGCAATTTTACATTTGGGGACACTGAGACTTGGGTTAAACACCTGGGCTGAGGCCCCTGATCAGTAAGCGACAGAGCTGGAATTTGAACCCAGTCTGTATGACGACACCGCCTCTGCTCTACTGTGACTTGAGTCACATCCCAGCACACAGACCTAACACGATTTAAAATTAAATTCGTAGTTTAGTTGTGTGTACAGTTTTGGCAGAAATAAATTAATGAAATCTTGTGTGTGTCAAATTCTGGATCATTCCAAACTGGAATTCCCCGAATGATATCATGAAACAGCCTCTGATGACCCCAAAGAAGAATCATCCACTGGAAGTTTCCACAAATGCCAGCTTACTCCTTGGAGTTGGGTAGAGATAGACTGAGTAGTAGCGACTTAGACTAAACTACTCGATGGCTTTTTTCTTCAGGTAGCTGATCTTTTTTTACCCAATACCCAACAGATATTCTTATGGCAATGATTTAACTTGAATGGAAACATTGAATATATATTTTTTTCCTTTAAAGAAAATAGCTTACCTCCAGCTCCTCAATCTCGAGCCACAATGCAGATGTGTGCTAGCAGAGGGGCTGTTTTCTGGGCCATTGGCCTACCCACTTTTTGCCTTCCTTGCCTTTAGTCTGAGGACTCTTCTGTCAATTGTTTCGTATTGCATCTGATGCTTTTATTCAACAACCAAAACTAGGGAGTGTTGCATGATGTTGTTTTAATTGCGCACAAAATTAAATGCATTATCAACAGAAATGAAACTGAAAGGAGCCAGTCAAGATCGCAGCCCTGAGTTTTCTTCTGGGGTCACAATTGCTGATAAATGATGCAATAATGCCCAAGACAGTCAGCCCCGGCTACCTTTTGACCTGAAGATCTACGAAAATGGAGTGTCTAGGGTCGCTGCTAGGGAAGCTGGAAACCACTTTCCACTGTTATTAGAATAATTCTGCATCCTCAAGCCGGCAAATGCTAATCACGTCTCTTTGGCATTGTTCATTCAATGGTGCTCCTAAGGAAAGTCTCTTGTAAAAAGAAGAAGAGAAAGGAGGTCTGACTAATGGAACAAAACCTACACAACAGTCTAGTGCTATCATATTTTCTCATCCTTATTAAGATGATGGCTCGGTTGTGAATAAAGATTAATTATTTGATTGTGGCTAAAGCACAGACTGGCCAAATTAATTTAAAAATAAGAGTCCAGATATTTTTATCATACTCATCATATCCCAGGTCATTTCAGTCAGTAAATTTCATAGAAATGAATATTTTTAAAAAGTATGCTTGGCCATTGCCTTTCACCCATTCGGCGCCTCTCTAAATTAAACTACTCACATTGGTAAACACACACTGTCTTTTGGAGCGATCTTGCTGGCCTATTTTTGACAACATGATCTCAGCTCCCTCATGGCTTGCCATGATGAGTTCTTGGTAACATTATCCTTTCTGACAAATTTAATTGAAGCAAGTTAGACTTTTAAAAACTAGGTATGTGTATGAGCTTGACTAGCTTGCAGTACTCTATTTCGTGCTTGGAAAACCAGGCACTGGGTGAATGTTTTTCAGTTGTATCAACAGCTTAGTTTTTTCCCTCCTACTGACACAAGCGATCAATCTTAATCTTCCCATTCTAGTCGCATGTTGTTTTCCAAAACTAAGCTATATGCCCCAAAATCTCTGCCTTCTTTTGTGTGGCAGATGATGTCTTCCACTGACAGCAAATAATAAATTTACACTGAACCCACATGTGGAACCTAAGCACATAAGCCCCCCGCCACGCACTACTATTTCAAAGTGACATTCCTTTCTTTTTTCAGTGATGCAGAATAATAGTCACAAAGTAACAGTTCTCTTTTGGGGGGATGCTACATGGAAAAAAAAGAACAAGAGAAGGGCACCTCAATCCAGACAACATGTAACAAAACCTCCAGAGCAAACCACAATTCTTAACAGACACCCTGATAAGCTTCCCAAGACACAGAGCTGAGGAAGAGTGAACTCTCCAGTGGGACACATCACACACTCCAGTGGCTCCTGGCTAACCTGGCCACGTTATCTGTGCCAAAATTCAGATTTAACACAGTGTCCTCCTTAGCCCCAGTGCAATTCTATTTCCAGTTCTGGCAGCCTCAGCTCTGCAAAGCATCAATATTCTCTTAAAAAAAAAAAAAGTATAAGCTGAAATTCTGGGCCATCCATCAGTCAATCATCCCCTTTGATTAAAGACTATACCCAGCAAGGTATTTTCTGATGAAGATGCCCACAGCAGTATCCATCCCAGGGACATTGAAATGGAAGCAGAA
The DNA here is from genome assembly GCA_004363605.1 of Indri indri. Taxonomy (NCBI): domain Eukaryota; kingdom Metazoa; phylum Chordata; class Mammalia; order Primates; family Indriidae; genus Indri; species Indri indri. Next base: position 1,186 of record RJWJ010049400.1, on the reverse strand, counting down.
ATGAGTGCATGGGTAACTTACCAGCTCCTGAGGTCTGAATGGCTGCAGCAGCCTCAATCCTTTACCTGATCCCTGCTCTCTGTGTCTCTCTCCCTCTCTCTCTCCCTCTTTCTCTTGTGTACAGATTACAGGGAACTTAAAGAACTCGCAGGGACAGTGTTTCAAATGACTTAAGAAAGAGAACAGGAACAATACTTCGTTCTCTTTTTCTCAGATGAGTACCTTCGGGAAGAAGGAAGGAAGGGAGGGGAGAGGGAGGAAGTCAACAACCCTTTGCTTTCCTGAAAAAAAATAAGGAAACAGAAGATAGACATCTCATTTTCTCTTAAACAAAATGTTGGAAGGGGCAAAAAAAAAAAAAAAATATCTTTGAAAAAAGGAATTCCTCAAATATGCTCTCTGCCCTGGGAGCTTTAAAGAGATGAAAACGCCTTAGTGGCCTGTCCTGTCCAAACAAATGGTGTTCCAGAAAGGCAGGCTCTCCCGAGCTTGCAGGCTCTGGTATCTGGTTTGCAGAACTGACACAGCCAAAAGGGAACAAATCATGTCATGTCGACTCTGAGCAAGGGAAAGTTCAGCCTGCTGTGCTAACTGAGGCAAACCCGCAGCCTGTGAGACAGGGCACCGCGGCTGGTTAGCCCGGACTTTTGGCTTTTCTAGGCCCTTTGAACACCAGCATTGCTGCAATCCCTCGGCTGACTCTAGATCCTTAGAGTTTTTCCAAGATAGAATAGCAGATTTATGCACCGGTCACTGCACTTTATGCCACGGACCAAATCCAGCTTCCACCTTTGCTGGTGGACAAAAAAGGGAAAGAAGTAACTTTCCATACTGCTGCCAGACACAGTATCTCAGACCCGTTGTTTACGTTGTCCTGTCCTTTACATTCCTAAGGCTTCTTGGATTTAGTCGCCTCTGGAAAACTGGAAGATTTCTAATTTGTTTTCAAAATACTGTGAAGCAGCTAGGTCTTAGATAAATCAGCCACAGTTTCGGAAAGGCATGGGGAGACTGGCTGCAGGGGCTTGGAAATAAGCTTGGTTTAAAATTCTCTGAGTTCTGTTGTGTGTCCTCTGCCCTTCATTCATCTGGTTAAAACCATTTTCACTGTGAACAGGAACCAGCAGTTATGTGGACCTTTGTGGCACAAAAAAAAAAAAAAAAAAAAAAAAAAAAAAAAAAAAAA
>RJWJ010049399.1:0-10260 GCA_004363605.1 Indri indri | reverse complement strand
AGGGGATAGACACTTCCTTTCACAAGTGTGGAATTATTTTAATTTTAAACACTCCGGTAGGTGTAAGTGATGCGGCATTGTTACTTTAATTTGCAATTCCTTTACCATTGGTAAATTTAAGGCTCTTTTCATACGCTTGCTGGTTCTCCTGATTTGCTCTTTCGTGAACTGCCTATTCATATCCTTTATCCATTTTTCTATTGGGCTTCTATCAGCTTTTTATTGTCAATTTGTAAGAGCTCTTTGTATATAATAGACAGAGATAAACTTTGTCATCTCTATTAAATATTTTTCAAATCTATTGTTTAATTTTGTTTTTAATATCATTCGCCATACAAAGGGTTTTAATTTCTGTATATTCGAGCATGTCTGTCTTTTCTTTGAAAGCATCTGCATTGTCAGTCTGGTAAAGGAGGTCTCCTAAACTGTACATGGAGTCGGCCAGATTTTGCTTCTTGTATTTAGTTCCATCATATGGCTGTGATTTGTTCTTGAGTAGGATACAAAATAGGTATTCACTTTTTTTTTCCTGGGTGTATGATGAATTATGCCAGCAAAATGTATTAAATACTTTCTTCTAAACCATTGCTTTTGACATATGTTAAATTCTCTCTCATGAATCTAATTGCACTCACTATTCTGTTCCACTGAGCTACTTGTCTAGTCTTAGACAAATACCCTATGGGTCCTACTGCAGTACCTTGACAGCCCGGTCTGAGAACAGGTGAGCCGAGTCCCCCTCAGCAAGCTTGGTCTCTCACGTGTTCTCAGCTACTATGCAGATTACTCCTCCGTAGAAATTTTAAGATTGTATCTTTAAAAAAACTTCTTAGTTTTCCATTAAATTTATATGGCAATTTATATAGCATTGATATGTTTATAATATAAAGTCTTTTCATCCAAAATCATAATAGCTCTTTCCTTTTATTCAGACTTTTTATGTCTTTCAATAAAATTTTATAGTTCTTTTAGGTCAAGAGTCTTTTTTTTTGAGACAGAGTCTGGTTCTGTTGCCTGGGCTAGAGTGCCGTGGCGTCAGCCTAGCTCATAGCAACCTCAAACTCCTGGGCTCAAGCGATCCTTCTGCCTCAGCCTCCCAAGTAGCTGGGACTACAGACATGCACCACCATGCCCGGCTAATTTTTTCTATACAGATTTTTAGTCGTCCAAGTAATTTCTTTCTATTTTTAGTAGAGATGGGGTCTCGCTCTTGCTCAGACTGGTCTCGAACTCCTGAGCTCAAACAATCCGCCCGCCTTGGCCTCCCAGAATGCTAGGATTACAGGCGTGAGCCACCACGCCCGGCCTAGGTCAAGAGTCTTTTTTATTAAATTTATTTATATTTTACAGGTTTTGCCATTGTTTTCTATTAAATATTCTTCACACCTTATTTGAAGGTGTTTATTGCTAGAATAGAGAAAAGCTGTTCTTTGTGTATTTATCTGAAACCGTCTGCCTTCCCAAATTTTATTTAAAATAAAGTACAGCCAATGCTTCACATCCACAGGCTCTACCAATCCTGGATAGAAAATATTTTTTAAAAAAACAGTAAAAAATAACAATATAACAAATTTAAAAAACAATACAGTATAACAACTATTTACACAGCATTTACAGTGTATTAGATATTATAAGTAATCTAGAGATGATTTAAAGTATACAGGAGAATGTGTGTAGGTCATATGCAAATACTACTTCATTCTATATAAGGGACTGGAGCATTGCAGATTTTGGTGCCTGCAGAGGGTCTTGAAAAAATCCCTCTAGCATACTGAGGGACTACCGTATTTTTTAACCAGAGGCTATTTGGTTTTTTCATAATATCATCAGCAAAGATCAAGAGTTTTTATCATTTTTCTGGTGTGGTCATGTGGTTTTTCTCTTTTAATTTTTGATGTAATGGATTGGAGTAAACTATTTCCCAAAATTAAACTGCTGTTATTCCTAGAAAAAACATTACATAGGCATAGAGTAAAATTTTTTGTTACATATGTGTAATTCTCATTTTTTTCCTCTTCTTTTCTTTCTTTCTTTCTCTTTTTTTTTTTTTTTTTTTTTAGAGGCAGTATCTCACTCTGCCTTCCAGGCTGGAGTGCAGTCATAGCTCACTGCACCCTCAAACTCCTGAGCTCAGCAATCCCCTGCCTCAGCCTCCCAAGTAGCTGGAACCATAGGTACACACCACCACAGCCAGCTACTTTTTAAAATTTTTTGTAGAGACAGAATCTCACTATGTCGCCCAGGCTGGTCTCAGAACTCTTGGTCTCAAGCAATCCTCCTGCCTCAGTCTCCCAAAGTGGGATTACAGGCATGAGCCACCATGCTTGGCACATATGTGTAATTCTATTTCCTAATATTTTAAATAACTTTTTTGCAACAATATTTATAAGTAAAATCTTTTTTATAAGTTTTGTTGCTATCTTTGTTGCTATATGTCAGATTTAAGCAACAAATTATTTTGCCTTATTCGAAAGCTTGGATTCAATAACATTGGAATTACTTGTTTTTTAACAACTAGACAAAACTCAGCTTGAACCTTCTAATCCTGGTGTTGTTTTTTGTTTTTTAATGATGGATTTTTAAACACTTTTCCAAACTCTTCCGTGGTAACTGGTCCTTTAAACTTTTTATTTCTTCTTTCGTCGGTTTTAATAAGTTGTATTTTACTAGGAAACCCATTTTGTTTTGTGTTTGTATCTGTTGCCATAGAGTTGCATGTAATATTCTAATATAATATTTGTAATATTTAAAATTTATTTATCTAAAATTATGTCCCCATTCTCATTCTTATTCTTACATATTTTGTTTCATTTTATCTTAAATTAGGGTAACACGGGATTTGTCTATTTTATTGATATTTGCGATGGACAGTTGAATTTGTCTATTCCTTGCACTGATTTTTGTTTCCTAGTCCATTAATTTCAGTTTTTGTCTTTATTAATTCTTTCCTCTTCATTTCTTTTTATTTTGTTCTTCTAGTTTCTTAAGATGAATATTTAATACTTTTATTATTTTTATTTTTTTAATATAGAAGGCATTTAAAGCTCCAAAATTTTAACTGCAGAATTCTCTGTGTCACGTAGGTTTTGGTATGAAGTGTTCTCCTTTTTGTGTGTTTTTTATTTGTTTGTTTGTTTGTTTGTTTTTACAGATGAGGTCTCTGTCTTTTTTGCTGCAACGGTGTATTAGGAGTGTATTGCTAAATTTCTTGGAAGTTAAAACTCATTTATTGCCCTTTTATGATTTATTTGGTTATTCCTAATGTTTTTGGGCTGGAGAATGTGGTTTCCTTTATGACCAACATCAGCACAATTTCTGTAAATATTTGATACAGAAAAAATGTATCTCATCTCTTTGAGTTGTGTAAGTTTCTATATACAATTATTAAATCAAGTTTCTTAACATGGTATTTTATTCTATATCCTCACTTATTTTTAGCTGTTATACTAGATCTATCCAATTTGGAGATAAATATATTCAAATCTTCCACTATAATTGTATTTTTATCAGGCTCTCCTTGCATTTCAATTCATTTCCATTTAGATATAATTTATTCGGTACATGTACATTTTTGATGGTTATAACTTATTCATATATTATGCTTTCATCATTGTATACTTTCCCTAATAATTTTGTAATTGTTTTTCCTTTAAATTCCACCTTATCTGATTTTGATATTCCAGCTTTCCTTTTGGTTGCGTTTGTTTAGTATCACTGTACCAACCCATTATTTTCAGTCTTTTTCTATCACTTACCTTTAAATGTGTATAAATTATATTTAACTGGCTTTGGTTTCTTAGCACCTAATACGACAATCTCTGTTTTTAAAGGTAGAATTCAATCCATTCACATTAAACAAGAGTGGTTTCATTTAACATTGTTTTGTTAAAACATCAATGAGGAAAAATCAAGGGATTCCCGGCCGGGGCCACTGCCCATGTGGAGTCTACACGTTCCGGGTCCCTCTCGGCCTTTCCCAAGGGTCTGAAGATGCTGCAGCAGCTCCCGGCTCCACCTCCTCAGGTGGTGACACCCAGGAGCAAGAAGAAAAGGGTGAGGGGCTCTCTCAAACGCCTGCCTCTTTATTCTTTTCCTGAAGCCCCCAGGGGACTTCCCTTTCTGTCTCACTGGCTAGGATGGGGTCACATGCCCGTGCCCACGCGGCAGGGGAGGCTGCGAAAGCAGGTAGCCATCCTTTCCCGCCTGGAATAGCAGGTGGATTTTGCCAGCCAGGAGGAAGGGAACTGAGGTGTATTAGTCGGCCAGGGCTGCCGTAACAAAATGCCACACTGGGGGGCCTAAGCCACAGAAATGTATTTCCTCACGGTACCAGAGGCTGAAAGTCCAAGGTGCTGGCGGGTTTGGTTTTTCCTGGGACCTCTCTCCTTGCGTTGGCAAACGGTGCCCTGTCACTGTGTGCCCTGTCACCGTGTGCTCGCTTGGCCTCTTGTCTGTGTGCACATTCCCCAGTGTCTCTCCCTCTTCTTGTAAGGTCACCAACTCTATTGGATTAGAACCCCGTCCTTATAACCTCGTTTAATCCTAATTATCTCCTTATAGACCCCGTCTCCAAATACAGTCACCTTGGGGTTCAGGGGTTCCACCTATGACTTTGGGGGACACAATTCAGTCCGTAACCAGTAGATACCCAGGATTGTCTGCCCTAATCACCAGATTGTAAGATGATTTTGGCATTCTTTTTCTGAATTATTCAGTCTTTGTGTACACACACACACACACACACACACACACACACACACACACACACACCCTTGTGCTTTTCTTTATTTTCAGTTTAAAACTCTAGAGAGAGCCGAGGGCAGGCAGGGCCTCTGGCTTTCGCCATCAGCGCTGTGAACTCTCCCTGCCGTCTTCTCTATCCCAGAAAACACTCCCCGCCTATCACTTAATATTGCTTACAAGGGTCTTGACTTTTAAGCAATGCGACATTCAGTGTGTATTTAAATGCCATCCATTACCATCAAATGGTGACATTTACTTCATTTGTAATTCAGAAAAAGAAAACACATATCCAAATACTGCAAAGAGACATTCAAATCAAAGATAATGGACCCAAACAATTGCCATCCCTTGTATTTCAAGTTTGGAGAAGAGAGCTAATAAAAGATTAAAGAGAAGACCCAGGAGCTGCAGAAACAAGTTTGAGCAATCACTTGTCACTTGAGGTTAGCACAGAAGTTATTTTAACAAGATATTACTTGTAGAATTTCTACCATAAATCTTTTATTAAGTCCAAGAATCTCAGTCAAGACGTTTCCCATGCAGGGTTGTCAGAAATAATGCTCCTTCATAGCTTCCTTTAAAACCTGAGGATAAGAGATGCTAAATGCTGAACCCACTGACCTTCACATAAACGTAAGATTATCATTGATTTTCCTCTGCTCAAAGAGGCAAAATATATTTTTTGGAAGCCACTGTTAATGGGCCTGGACAAAGCCAATGCATATTTATTCTGCACTCCTATTTGCTCAGAGCAGGAGCCCCAGGTGGGTGTAATAAACCCAGACATGTTTTTATTGTTTTGCATCACCCTGGGCATGAGAAGGAAAGGACAGCAGAGACAGCCTAGGCAGAGGGCAAAAAATACTGTAGGATCCCAGCATCTCAGGAACCTTCACAGGCTGTGCTGACCTTTCTAATTAGGTAGGATTTCTTATTCTTACATTTCAGAAAAAAAGTCCTTGCTTCCCTTGGAAGCCCTGCTCTGGTCTCTGGTGTCCTGTCCAACTTTCCCTCCCAGTGACATCTAATAAGCTGGGTCTGTCCATTGCAAGTGTCTAGATTTTTTTTTTTTTTTTTTTGCATATGGATGTCCAGTTGCTCCAGAAAACACTATCTTTCTGCCATTGTATTGTCTTTGCTCCTTTGTCAAAGATCAGTTGACTATATCCACGTGGGTCTATTCCTTGGCCCTCTATTCTGTTCCATTGACCTATTTGTCTCCTCTGTCACCAATACCACGCTGTCTGGATTACTGTGGCTTTATATCAAGTCTTGAAGTCAGGTAGCGTCAGTCCTCCAATTTTGTTCTCCTTCAATATCGTGTTGGCTATTCTGGGTCTTTTGCCTCTCTCCATAAACTTCATAATCCGTTTGTCAATATCCACAAAATAAATTGCGGGGATTTGACATCTATTGCAAATGAAAAGTTTTCTCTGCCCCGCTTGGTTTTTTTTTTGTTTTTTTTTTGTTTTTTTTTTCCTTTTTCTTGCATTCTTTTCCATTGTAAATGAAAAAGAAAAGGAAAAAAAGTAGTTTCGAAGAAAGTGCCAGCAGGAAGTTTTATTGGCCTGGTTGGGTACGTGAAAGTTCGGCCGAGGCCGAGTCCTCAGAGGCCATTGTGTGGCTGTCAGCTTTGCTCCTAGAAAAGCTGGGCTCATTGTTTATTATTGGTCAACTGCCAAGGTCATCTAAGACATTAAGGTTACTCTCCTGGAATTTAAGACTAATTAAAATAGAAATCCATCAGTTTAGACAATGGGGATGCTTGTGATGGAGCAGAAACAAACACATTTAGGAAATCATATGTGTAACATAAACAGGATACATTTATCCTCCAGGCCTTTGGTTATTAAAAAAATACTGTTAAATAGGTTGTTAATGTTTTGATGCATGCCGATTTTTTAGGTCTTCCCAAACCCTGTAAATCAGATAATTAAAATACACAGTATATTAAGCAAGGCAATTATAAGAGGGGAAAGGATTTTAAAAATAAGCTAACAGAGATTGGACAGGTTATATAATGTTTATGTTATGCCACATACAGTGATTTTAAAATATATAAAATTTTAGCAGTGCAGGTACTTATTTTGTTGGGTCTAAAGCCCAAGAAGAAGAAAATTTATTATCAGCTGTAATATTTACTGAAATACGCCCTCTCTGCTGCCTGTTAATGCTTGCCAATTCTAAAAGCAGATACACACGATTCTTACAGGTTTCTATAATTCCTGAGACTCAAAACTAATGGATAGCTTGAGTTTTGTTCTGTTATGTTTTAATTCTTAAAACACAAAACCTTTTGCACTTATATGGATAATGAACACAGTTTCTCACACACTGATGGCGGGCGTAGATTGGAACAGTCTCTATGGAAGACAATTTGGTGATATCAATCAAAATCATAAATGCACATAACCCTTGACTTAGCAGTTTTGTCTATAATAACTTATCCTGCAGATTTTCTCACACACATGCAAAAGAGGCATGGACAATGGCACTTGTTGAGACACTGTAATAGCAAACTCAGTGTCCATCTATAGGGAACCCGCTAAAGAAATTACTGTGTATCTGTAGTATGGAATACTGTGCAACCTTTTTTTAAAACATGAAGAGTTTCTATATGTACAGATGGAACTATCTTGAAAACGTTCTGTCAAGTTTAAAAGAATAAGGTATTGAAAACTGTATATGAGGCCGGGCGCGGTGGCTCACGCCTGTAATCCTAGCACTCTGGGAGGCCGAGGAGGGTAGATCGCTCAAGGTCAGGAGTTCGAGAACAGCCTGAGCAAGAGCGACACCCCATCTCTACTAAAAATAGAAAGAAATTATCTGGACAACTAAAAATATACATGTACAGAAAACATTACCCAGGCATGGTGGCGCATGCCTGTAGTCCCAGCTACTCGGGAGGCTGGGGCAGGAGGATTGCTTGCGCCCAGGAGTTTGAGGTTGCTGTGAGCTAGGCTGACGCCATGGCACTCTAGCCAGGGCAACAGAGCCAGACTCTGTCTCAGAAAAGAAAACTGTACATGGAGTACTACCATTCATGAAAAAAATATGTATGTACAAACTTAGACTCTATCTCTGGAAAAAGTCTTAAGAAACTGGTAACAGTTGTTGACTGCAGGAAAAGGATCCAGACGGCTGGGGGCGGGAGGGGAAGAGGATCCTCCCCCTAAATAAACATTACAGTTTGTATAATGTGCCCATTTTACCTGTGCAAAAACTATCCCTTTGTCTAATACAATATAATTTATTTTAATTAAAATTATAATAAATTTAATAATCTAAAAACTGAATGTAAAAGTAAAAAAAGAAAAATAATTGCCACCCATATTCCCAGCACCCAGAATTAACTACTATTAACATTTTGCTGTATTTGCTCCAGCTTTTTTCCTATGTTTAGTATCTTTGAAGATTATACAATCCATATGAACCCATTACCCTTTTTAAAATATTATAAACGTCCCTATAAAGCTAAATTCCCTTGACTTTCAACTCTTCCAGATGCCCTTCCCACCTCCCCAAAAGAGACTTTCCCATAGGTTGGGCTCATCCTTGCACCTTAGGTAATACTTTCCAGACCTGTCTATAGAAAGCATTGTGTGCCTTTAAAAATTTGCATAAATGATATCACGGAATATTCCTCATTCTCCAATTTTTATTTATTTTTTTACTACAATTACATTTTTAAGATGTATCCATTTAATACATACAGTTCTTGCTCATGATTTACTGTTTCGGGGTGAAAAATTCCCATCACTAATTTATCCCTAGATCTCAAAGGCTGATTCTCTTCGCCCGCAGGAGCTTGCATTCGTTCATTTCTCCAGCACACACGTGCAGGGCATCTGCTACGTGCAAAGCGCAGTGGGCTGGGAAGTCATGGTCGCTAAGAGCCTGGGTGGGAGGGCAGACGTGGACCTCTCTCTCCCAGCCAGGGGAGAGGCTGGAAGTGCTGGGGGCTTCAGAGGAGGGCAGGAGTGCTCCTGGATGGAAAAAATCACCACCACCACCACCATTTACTGTGTGCATACAGTGTCCTGGGCACCGTTGCATGTGGTTTATGTGGATTTTCTCAATTAACTTTAACAACAATCCTTTGAGGTAGGTGTCCTATTTCGTAGATTCAGAAAACGAGCCTCCAAGAAGTTTAAGGGACTTGTGCACTGTCACATGGCTAACGCATGGTACACAGTCTCTAGTCCTAAGCACTGCACAGTAGAGATGATAGTTCCCGTGCTACAGGTGAGCAGCAGAGTTGCAGCGAGGTGAAAGACCTCCTCCCCACCAGGTCACACCGCCAGCATTCCGGACCTCCTTTCCCCGAGTTCTCACTGCCTCCTGAGTCCCATACGAACTCCTGGCACCCATGGACTGCACTGATAAGATCAGGCCAGCCGAGACCTGCCCCGTGGTGGTCTGTCAGGGACACGGGGCAGATACAGTGTCCTGCCCTGGTCCGACGCAGGCTTCTGTTGCTCTTCCTGCCTTCACGCCCCTTCACATGGCTGCTTCCTGACACCTGGGTCCCTCGTCTTGTCCTTAAACTTCTTTCCTTTCTGTGTCTCTACTCACAAGCCTTATTCCCTTGGCCTTGAACTTTTCTTCCTCACTGCCTGTGAGTTCCGGCTTCCCAATGTCTTTTATTTGAATGAAATTTCAGAGGCTGCGCAACATGATGCCTGTCACCTCTTCCTATGCAGGGCCACCTTTCTGCCATTCCATCAACAGCCGGCACCATCCATGTGATTCCGGGGCTGGCCTTGTCCCCTCACACCCACCCCAGCCCCAGAATGGGCACACCCTAACCCCGTGCATTACAGGACCCTATACCCTAGCCATGCTGCTTGGTTCCAAGGGGAACACTTGATCCAAGTCAGGCCAATTAGAGTCTTTCCCAAATTTTGTCTCTTCGGGATCAGAAGCTGTGAGAATAATGTAAGCATGGCTACTAGGTGCCATTCACCACATGGAAAGAACTTGCTTGGAATAAAAACAGCTAGAAACAAACAAGCTGAGAGACGACAAGAGTGACAGAACTCTGATGACATTATTGGAATCCCTGGATCCAGCCATTCCTGATCACCCCTCAGGAATTCCCAGTTACATATGTAAAAATATTCCCTTTTTTTTAGGTTTTGTTTTATAATATAGACTCTTGAACAGTTCATACCTTAACATATAAGACAGATAATTTATAAATTTAATTTTATAACATTTCCTTAAAAAATAAAAATAGCAAAGCTTTATAATAATCACACAAAAATTAAAGCCAGGAATTATGGGTGAAACTTGCACTATCAGCATCAGTAATCAATTTTTGGTTTTTCGATAGCAACAGGATCTTGATTCAAACAGGTAAATAGTTCCAAATGGTAACACTTTTAAGCAGTTTACGTGAATACCTCTAGCTGTTCTCCTCCTGCCTAGCTGATTCCAAAAGCTTAAAAGAGGAGTAGGTCAGTCTCCTGTCTGAGTTGAGCCATCACAAGCAAAATACAGTTGCGTCCACCAGTC
>RJWJ010049398.1:0-10267 GCA_004363605.1 Indri indri | reverse complement strand
AGTGGACAATTGGAAGATGCTTTCCAAATGTTGTTTTTACAATAGAGTATGTGGAATCCGTAAAATAACAGTAATTATTTCAGCACCATGAATCAAGCTAAAATATTTGTTTCCAGAAATGTCCAGTAGAATGAATACCTTCCAGACCCAAGTCATCGCAACATAATACAGCTGTCTGAAACAACACTGGAATTTCTGGGTTTTTTTTTTTAAATAAAAGAGCACATTTTGAGTCATAGATAATAGGTGAGATTTACATATTTAAAAATCATACACCAATAACAATCAAGCTGAGAGTCAAATCAAAGACTCAATACCATTCAAAATAGCCACAAGGAAAATAAAATACCTAGAAATATTCTTAACCAAGGAGGTGAAAGATCTCTACAAAGAGAACCACGAAAGTCTAGGAAAGAAATCATAGAGGATACAAATAAATGGAAAAATGTATCATGCTCATGGATTAGTAGAACTGCCATTATTAAAATGTCCATACTACCCAAAGTGATTCAGATCCACAGATTCAATGCAATCCCCATCAAAATACCAATGGCATATTTCTCAGATCTAGAAAAAATAATTTACACTTTGTTTGGAACCAGAAAAGATCCTGAATAGTCAAAGCAATCTTAAGCAAAAGGGTCAAATCTGGAGGCATCACATTACCAGACTTCAAACAATACTGCAAGGCTATAGTAACCAAAACAGCATGGTATTGGCATAAAAATAGAGATATAGACCAATGGAACAGAACAGAGAACCCAGATATGAAACCATCTACATACAGGCAACTCATCTTTGACAAAGCAGACAACAACATACACTGGGGAAAAGAAGCTCTATTCAAGAAATGGTGCTGGGAAAATTGGATAGCCACATGCAGAAGAATGAATCAGGACCCCTATCTCTTGCCACTCACAAAAATTAATTCAACACCAATTAAAGACTTCAGTGTAAGGCCTGAAACCACAAGAATGTTAGAAGAAAATGTAGGAAAAACTCTTCCAGATATCAGCAAAGAATTTATGACTAAGACCCCAAAGGTAATTACAGCAACAACAAAAATAAATAAATGGGTCTTGATTAACTTAAAAAGCTTCTGCACAGCTAAGGAAATAATCAATAGAGCAAATAGACAACCTACAGAATGGGAGAAAATATTCACAAGCTATGCATCCACTAAAGGGCTAATAACCAGAATCTACAAGGAACTCAGACAAATCAGCAAGAAAAAAACAAACAACCCCATCAAAAAGTGGGCAAAAGACATGAACAGAAATTTTTCAAAAGAAGATAGACAAATGGCCAACAAACACGGGAAAAAATGCTCAATATCACTAATCATCAGAGAAGTGCAAATTAAAACCACAATGAGATATCACCTTACCCCTGTTAGAATGGCTTTTATCAAAAAATTCTGGCCGGGCATGGTGGCTCATGCCTGTAATCCTAGCACTCTGGGAGGCCAAGGCGGGCGGATTGTTCGAGCTCAGCAATTCGAAACCAGCCTGAACAAGAGCAAGACCCCATCTCTGCCAAAAATAGAAAGAAATTAATCAGACAACTGAAAATACATAGAAAAATTAGCCGGGCATGGCGGCGCATGCTTGTAGTACCAGCTGCTCGGGAGGCTGAGGCAGGAGGATTGCTTGAGCCCAGGAGTTTGAGGTTGCTGTGAGCTAGGCTGACACCACGGCACTCTAGCCCAGGCAACACAGTGAGACTCTGTCTCAAAAAAAAAAAAAAAAAAAAAATCCTAAAATAATAAATGCTGGCATGAATGCAGAGAGAAAGGAATATACACTATTGTTGGGACTGCAAATTAGTACAACCTCTATGGAAAATAATACGGAGATTCATCAAAGAACTAGAAGTCAACCTACCATTTGATCCAGCAATCCCACTACTGGGTATCTACCCAAAGGAAAAGAAGCCATTTTATCAAAAAGATGCCTGCACTTGAATGTTTATTGCAGCACAATTCATAATTACAAAGATGTGGAATCAACCCAAGTGCCCATCAATTCATGAGGTGAATTAACAAAATGTGGTATAAGTGTACTGTGGAGTACTATTCAGCCATAAAAAAGGATGAATTAATGCCTTTTGCAGCAATCTAGATGGAACTGGAGACCATTATCCTAAGTAAGGCATCTCAAGAATAGAAAAACACTACAAGTACTCTCTAATAAATTGGAACTAACTGATGGGCACACATGTGCACAGAGGTAGGTAAAAGTCATTGAAAATCAAGCAGTGGGGAGGGGGAGGAGGGGATGGGCAAAAACCTACCTAATGAGTACAGTGAACACTATTCAGGTGATGGGCACATTTACAATCTTGAATGAAGCGTTACAAAAGCTTATCCGTGTAACAAACAGATTTGTATCCCCTTAATATTTTGAAATTTTAAAAAAATCAAGAAAAAGGATAAATAAGAAAAGGATGACAGTAATGCTTTGAAAAAGTAGCTTTTATCTTTATTTACAAAGGGTCTTCTGTAAAATGCAACTAAGTATGCAAATGTAAAGAATACAGTGTTGAAGTGCGTAGGACAAAATAGAGAATAGGAAAGGACACTCACTGTTTTTAACCAGATTGTGCAAGACATGAAAACAGCTGAGATGAGAGGATTCACTTAGGTATTGCCCCATTTTGATAGGCTAAGATTACACCTATCTAGAGTAGCAGTGCACTGCAGAGGCTAAGAGTTAGATTTCAGATCCTCTGGATCAGTCGAAGCCTGGCTCTGGAATTCCCTCTCTCTGTGTGCTTGAGAAGTTACTTAGCCTCTCTAAACCTGGGTTTCCTTATCAGCAAACTAGGATTGAAAGGTTTTTGTCAAAAGCAAATGAGATAATGCCTAGAAAGCACATAGAGCAATACCTGCCATATGTAAGATTCTATGAGTGGTAGATATTTTTATTATTACATTTTGATTTAATGGTAGAATCTACTACAGCAATGCAGTACAAGATGCATTCTCTATTGGTAATTTAATGGCTTTATATTTAAGCCTGTTTTATGGGCAGAAGTCTACTCTGTTTTCCAAAGTGCCTAAGGAAATCTGACTGTAGTATCTTTACTGGGACATCTAACTTTTTCAGACCACTGAAGTCATATTCAATACTAAAAATGTCACATGTCCTTGTATTTTCCAATAAATATCTGAAGGCTTCATTTGACACTGTGTTTTACTGAGATGAAAAATATTCTATAGTAAGTATAGCCTTCCTAGAGATACCCAAATGCAGGTGACACATTCTGAGAGCTTCTCAAATGTTAAACACAGTGCTTAGTTTTGATTACTTATCACACATCTCAATGGGCATTTCAATATAGTCTATCTTGATGTTCCAGAAATATGGCAGAACGTTAAATGTATAGGCACTGTCTGTGTTTTAAGAAAATCTGTGAAGCAAGTTGTTTTTGTAAAACCCGATGTGATTGAATTAACTATAGTATTAATGCTACCTATTTTTCCATTGTGAAATAGTTACATATTTTATATATATACACATATATTTTTTTTTTAAAGCTGGTCAAGTGAAGCACTTGAGTGGAGAAATTTTCTGTATATTTAAAGAGATATATTTTATATATTTAAAGAGATGTGATTTTATCTAAACAAATCACTGTAACAGAGCTCACTTGCAATGAATTTCAATCATATATTGTAAGATACATGTATAAAATGTAAATTAGTGTGTAATTTGTGTTATAAAATGTAGTGCTGCTTATGAAATAGCACTTGATCTAAAAAGCTCTAAAATAAGTGCAAATTAGTGGCAGAAGTCACTGTCACTTGAAAACCAATCCCAAACTAAAATAAAACAGTTCTGAATTACAGTATGTCAATGAGGATAAATGATTTTATTTAATAAATTTTTATTTACAAATAATGTAACAAATCTGAGCAACTGTACAAACAAAAATATGTAATTACTTATTAATTAAGGACTAAGTAGCCATTCTGTGGATTATCAAACACCTGTGTTTTATCCTCCTCCATATAACTACCTGCCTTTGAGCTGGCCTCCCAACTTGAATTGATTATAATAAAATGGACAGGATCCACAAATTTTTTCTGTATAGGGCCAGATAGTAAATATTTTAAGCTTTACAAGCCATATGGTTTCTACTGCAATGACTCAATTCCGCTGTTTTAGCATGGAAGCAGGCATAGATAATAGCCACAGACAGTAAGTAAACAAATGGGCATGGCTGTGTTCCAATAAAACTTTATTTATAAAAACAGATGTCAAGACAGATTTGTTGACCCCCACTCTTCCTCCTGCAGAGATAACTCTCTTCTTACTTCCTTGATTAAGTCGAAGAAGAAAAGGAAATGAATGTGGTAGCTGACCACCTGACTCAAATGTTCTATTAAATATCTGAAGATCAAGATGAAGAATTGAGTCAGAAATGTGATCATACGCCTCAGTTGTTAAAAGTGGCCCTAATTTAATTACGTGTTACTATGTGAAGATTTCTTTTCTCTTTGTATGTGTAGATCACAAAGACATATTCAGACATACTTCTGAGACATTTCCTAAAAGGGAATATTTCTGGAAAGCTTGAAGATTATTTTACTTTCTAACACAAGGAACTCTTCTGCAAATGTGAGAAAAATCAAAAATAACTAAATTTGCACTCAATATGTTACTCTCTTCAGCTGGAAAAGACAAAATTCAAACACTGACTATTGTGGCACATAGCAGGAAGACACCACATGCAAATGTGTGATTGCTTCTCTTCACTCAAATGGAAGCTGTTATTCTATCTAAATTTTGGATTGGAGCTAGGGTATCCTAAGAAAAATAATATACGGTAGGAGTAAGCCCTTTCTTTTGGACAGTTATTCATTTATTCTTTCAACAAATGTATGTTGAGCACCTAGCATGTGCCACTACCATTTAGGCACTGGGAACAGGGTGTGAGAACAGACAAAATGTTCACAAAGTTTACATTCTAGTAGTGGGAGACAGAGAATAGACAAAGTAAAAATTTTAAATATATAATACATTATGTGACAATAAGTAGCATAAAGAAAAAGAAAATTGGGGAAGGAAAGAGGAGATACAGGGCCTGGGAAGTACAGTTTCATGGAAAGCAGCCAGAGAAATCCTCACTGAGAGTGCGACATCTGAGTACAGAGGCACCGAGGGATCCAGCCAGAAAGAGGGTGAGGAGTGGTCCAGGCAGAGGGAACAGCAAGTGCAAATGCCCTGAGGTGAGAGCATGCCTGATGTGTTGAAGAGTCAAGGGCAGAAGCAGGGAAACCAGTCAGAAGAACATTGTATTTAATAATAACCAGGTGAGACACGTGATGGCTTGAAGCAAGGTGGTCGCAGTAGAGATTTTCCTCTTTCTATTTATTCTGCAGAATCAATGCATCCTAGGGGAACATCTGGAAAGAAACAGGGGGATGGTTTTAAATGCAATCTTGCTGCGATTCAGCAGCCCTGGTGAGAGATGTCAGAGAGGTCGGGCAAGGAGAACGGAATCTGAGCGCCATATGCAGTATCACAGTGGGTTTCTCTCTGGAGTGTCAGAAATTGATAACATTAAGCCTGGGCATGAAAGAGCAGCGGAGGAAAGGCTCATCGTGCTCGCTCTCAGTTTCTCAGTTTCCTAACTATAAATTCTACATTTATAGTCGAATCTGCCCATACGCACCGCTGCTTCTTTGCGCTTGCTCTGGACTAATGCAGGGCGGAGGGACTGTGTGTGAATTTCCTGTGCAAGACAGTGGAGTATAGGACAGTTGCTTTTGGAAGCTGGGAGTGGCAGAAGGATGGGAATTCTCCATTCTCCGATTTCCTCAGCACAGAATACGTAGACTCGCAGCACACTGACAAGTACAGAGGGCATAGCGGGTATTTCGTGGAAGCTCAGTGTCCTCTGTAGGTCCCAGCGATTATTTGTTAAATCAGATGTAATTGAATTACACAGCAGGTTCTATTTATTTCCAGATAACAGGTCTACTTGATTCCTACAGTTTTGATGCCTTCTTATTTATGGTTGCTGGTTCCCAAATTTAACATTTTTTAAAAACTGTGATATATTCGTTTGCATTGGGAAGATATGATTCTTGTACTATATTTGAAACAAAAGCAACAAAGTACAATAAAACTATACCTCGTATCTGACCCTCAAGTAGTTGGTTTGTAAACACTTATGATAGAGTCACAAAATTTAAGGTAAATATAAACAAAATACTATATAAGCAAGATCAAATAATTTTCCAATAGATTAATACATGGCATAGTGGCCACACAGTGTCTTGCTCAGAGTAGGGACCTACATATTTGATGATTAACTGGGGTTCTCATGGACTCCTGCATTTGACCTTCATGGACAGCCACGCCACCTTCACAGGAACCTGGGTGTTTCTGCAACTCTGTCATTCAGCTGTAGTCATGAAGACAATCTCTTTCTGAGAAGAAGTACCCACTCACCGGGCTCTCTGTGGGGAAAGCAGACAGCTGAATTTAAGTGATTTGATGTAGTTCTCTATTTTTATAAACGAGAAAGTGTGATGCAGAGAGCCATTTAAGGGAAATAATATGAAAAGCACAGCAGGAGAGGTGGCCTGAGTGCTGCGGTGTGCTGTGCAGGAGGGGCACCGCACGATCGCAAACACGTGGGTGACAAGGTCGGGCTGCAGAACCATCACTTTGGTGGTGTAGGATGGACCCACCGCTCCAGCCATGCGTACCAGCAATCCGCTGGCGTCCCACGCTGTTCTACCGCTGCACCTCCATAAATGTCCTTTCCTCTGATGGGAATGGCCTCTCTGTCCTTGCCCACCAGACGCGTCATTCACGTGTCACCCAGCATGAGCACGGCCTCCTCATTGGAGGCCCCCACACAGTCAGTGAAATTTTTTTGTGTGCTCCCTCAGTAGCCATCTGGGACCTGGCACAAAGACTGTTGGAGTATCTGACTCCACCAACAGACCAGAGTTCTTTAAAAGCAGGGCCTGGGCCTCACTTATTTTGACGTGTGAGTGCCCAGCGCAGAGCCTGGTACAGGGGGCACTCAGAACGTGCCCGTCACTGCACAAGGGCCAAGTTGTAGAGGGAGTAATTTCACCTTCCCCTCCCCTGTCTCGGCATCTCACACACTGGGTGTTGCCTTCTCCCTGTGTCCTCAGTTGCCTTTAGGAAGCCTAGAGTTTTTTTTCCCCTTTAATTTTTAAATATACAGATAAAAAATTGTATATATTTACGGTGTACAACTTGATGTTTTGAAATATGTATACCTTGTGAAATGACTTAAATCAAGCTAATATATGCATTACCTCATATATTTATTTGTAGTGAGAGTAAAGTCTACTCTTAGCAATTTTCAAATACATAATACTTTGTTATTAACTATAATCACCGCATTGCATAATAGACCTCTTGAACTCATTCTTCCGGTCTCATTGAAATTTTGTAACCTTTGACCAACAACCCCTCCCTCCTCCCAAGTCCATGGCAACAACCATTCCACTCTCTCCTTCCAAGAGTTCAACTTGTTTAGATTCCACACACAAGTGGGATCATGCGGTATTTGTCTTTCTGTGCCTGGCTTGTTTCACCAAATGACCTCCGGTTCCATCCACGTTGCTGCACGTGACAGGATTTCATTCTTTTTATGGCTGAATAGTATTCCACTGTATGGACGGATGGACGCTGAGGCTGATTTCTCATCTTGGCTATTGAGAGAGTCTTCATTTCAACGTCACACTGAAGTTTGTTCTCCAGACATCTCAAGGTCTGGAACTGTCCCTTTTCTCTACCCCTCACACATGCTTTTTGCTTTGCAAGTACTAAAGCTGATCACGGGCTAAACTAACTCATGCTGAATCATCAGTGACACAGTCTTCCTTTGGGAAGACAGTTTTGAGGATCCCCAGGAAAAAAAAAATAGCTAACTGTTGAACTTCAGACACAGTAGCTGACTGGCAGGGGCAGGAAAGGGAGGCATTTCACTGTTCTAGTGTGCAGCCTGTAATGCCCAAAAATCACGCCGTGAAGACAGCTGTCTACACCGTCTACATGTAGACGTGTAAGAATGGACAAAAAAATTTTCATTAGAAAAACTTGGTTATTTCCCCACTATTCCAGCACAAATATATTTAAATGTAAATATTTTTGTGATTGAAATGATATTTTCTACTTACGAAAAAAATTCAGATATACACGTCAACATGGTCAAATGTTAAAAATCATAACAAGCAAAAAAAGAAAGAAAGAGAGAAAAGTCTCAGAATACATCCAGTGTGATTCCATTTATTTAAAGCTCAAAAACAATCAAAATAAAACTATATGGTTTATGGCTACATTCACACATAGGAAAGCAAAGAATGACAAGCACAAATTCAGACTAGTTACCTCCATGGCAGAGGCAGGAGCAGAAGGAAGGATCACCTTCTACAATAGAGTAATAGATTATTTTTTTAGCTAGGCAGTGTGTATTCATTATATTATTACTCTTTAAACTATATATATGTCTTCTTTCAAATGTATGGCATCTTTCATAATAACAAAAGAAAATCGAGCACTATAAAAAGCTATACAAAGAAAATAATAATCCCTCGAAATCCGCCACCCAGAATTAACTATTGACAACTTTGAAGACATCTCTTTTTATACCCACGTACACACACACATACATAAACTGTTATGTGTATGTGGGATTATATACCATAAATACTGTTTGTAGCCTGCTTTTTATTCAATGGTACACAAAAGCACCGTTGTGGGATGAGTCCTGTGACATATAATTGAGAAAAAACATTGAAAGCTCACTAAGAACTCACACAAGAAGAAATGTCCTCACCCAAGGTGATTAAATGTATTTCCCTCAGATCTCCATAATTCATACAAGAGAATTTTATATGTTCCAAACAAATTTCCAGAGGATACCACACAAAACTGACCTTTCCTAAGAAAGTAAACTTTGCTATACAACATCTCTTTAATCCACAGTCACAGGCAGACTTTTCTCACAGGTAAGCTAAATACTCCTTTACTATGGAATAAATGTGCCAAAAATGGTATTCATCATTTTCAACTTAGAAAAAAAATAACCGTATTACATCCAGAGCCCATAAAATATTAAAAATGCAGGAGTGGTTTTCCCACTTCTGACATTCATCTCATGTGTAAGACATAGATGGCTACGGCATTTAAATTCTGTTCTGTTAATAACAGAGCTGTTTCCATCTAAGACCCCAAATGATGCCTCAGTCATGGCAACATTGGTGAATCCTAATTGCCTGTTAGTGAACTATTATTCTAAAGTGACATGTCTCCTCAGGCAAATTGTTCCCTGGAACAAACTGCCCGCTAACCAGAGCCTCAGTACGTATTTCCTATGAACTTGAATTTTTCAATACGGCGAGCTGCAACTGGTAATCGTACACTTCACACTCATGGCTTTCTATAAATGTTTGAGTTTGAAATAATAAATGCTTTTAAAAATACCTCCACTTTGATAGGAAAACCCTATTCACCTCGCAGCTCATTCTCACTTTTTAGTAATTTTTCTCTCATCGAGTTGACTCAAATTGAAAACATATCACCAAGGGCTGAGCCACATAACAGCTTGACGTAGGTTCCAGAATTAGGGGCAGGGGCCAGTGAGGGGGACTTGAGAACTTGTGGAGAAAGGGATTTTTCTTATCAAAACATGATCGTGAGTTTGGGAATGTGCTCACAAAAATAACTGTGGCTGAAGCAATTCGTGCAGGTCCAACCATTCCCCAAACCATGCTTTATCGGTCTGAAAGATTGTAAGACTTCACACCTCCAATTCAAGTCTCTCATTTCCTCCCAAACAAACTAAATTGAATTTCTGTAGCTATAGCCATTTAAAAGGATTTTCCCTTTTTAAATGAACGCAATGTGCACGGATACTCTCCGTTCATTAAACGTGTCGCTCACAAAGCAGGACACGTTCAGAGTAGCAGTAACATGCCAGGCTTTATGAGCCTGGAGGCAAGCACTGTGATCGGGCTGCATAAAAACGTCCCACTGCAATCAAGACAGCTCTGCGGAGGAATTAGAAGTGGAATAAATTCACGTCTGCGCACGGGTGGGGATTGTAACATTTAGATGACCCTCCTGGCTGTGTGGTGCGGTTGGCATGGGCTGCTTCCCTCGGTGAACTAATTTGTCCAATTATACATCATCTGGAAAAATGAGAGATAGTTGGTAGAATCCATGTAAAATAGTTGTCCTGTTTGGATATGACAGATACTCATGGGTGGCCC
>RJWJ010049397.1:0-10261 GCA_004363605.1 Indri indri | reverse complement strand
TGTGTAAAAATCCTTATATAAATTGGGATAAACCCAGCTTGGCTTCTTGAAAACCATTCCATCTCATCTGCCTTTGAAGGTCGGGGCTAAGTTCCTATTCACCACTTTGCGGTGTCCGTATTATTCAATAATCAAGATTTAAGTCCACCATGGTTTAGACCTGCTTGGCTCAGTGAGCCTTGATTTGGGGGGAGGGGGGGCTATGTATTATACTTCTAAAAAGAACATTTAATGTTATTATGTTTCATATTTGGAAAACAAGAGGGAAAGCCTGTTATTTTTTAAGTACAAACCATAGAAAGTGGAGCTTAGCAAAATGAACAGAAGCTAGTGGTTCTAAACCAATAAAAGTGGGACCTAACAGAAAAAAAAAAACCAAAAACACACACTACTCTCTTAGTGGTTTCCAAGAATACAATACATTGTTATCAACTATAGTCACCATGTTGTGCAATTGATCTTTTGAACTTACTGCTTGTATCTAACTGAAACTTTGTATCCCTTGACCAACATCTCCCCAACCCCCTACCACTGCCACCAAACCCCTGGTAACCACCATCCTACTCTCTACTTTTATGAGTTCTAGTTTTTTAAGATTCCACATGTAAGTAAGATGAAGTGGTATTTATCTTTCTTTGCCTGGCTTGTTTCACTTAACATAATGTCATCCAGGTTCATCCATGTTATTGCAAATGACAGAGTTTTTTTTCAGCCGGAATCATACTCCATTGTGTATATATACCACATTTTCTTTATCCGTTCATCCATTGATGGACACGAAGGTTGATTCCATATCTTGGCTACTATGAATAATGCTGCAATATACATGAGAGTGTAGATATCTGTTCTACATACTGATTTCATTTCCTTTAGATATTTACTCAATAGTGGGATTTATATACCATATAGTAGTTCTATTTTTAATTTTTTGAGGAAACTCCATATTGTTTTCCATAATAGTAGCTTTACTAATTTACATTCACACCAATAGTGTGCAAGGTTTCCCTTTTTTCCACATCCTCGAAACACTTGTTATCTTTTGTCTTTTTTATAATGGCCATTTTAACATGTGCGAGGTGATATTGTGGTTTTAATTTGCATTTCTCTCATGATTAGTGATTTTGAGCATTTTTCATATGTCAGCTGGCTGTTTGTATATCTTCTTTTGAGAAACATCTTTTCAAGTACTTTGCCCATTTTTAAATAGAGTTATTTGTGTTCTTGCTATTGAGTTGTTTGAGTTTCTTATATCTTCTAGATATTAACCCCTTATCAGGTTCGCAAATATTTTCTCCCATTCCTTAGCCTCTTCACTCTGTTGATTGTTTTCCTAGCTGTGAAGAAGCTTCTTAGTTTGATGTAATTCTATGTGTCTATTTTCACTTTTGTTGACTGTGCTTTTTGGCTCATATCCAAAAAATCATTGCCCAGACCAATGCTATAAAGCTTTAATCCTATGTTTTCTTCTAGTAGTTTTACACTTTTACATTTTATTTTTACATCTTAAATCCATATTGAGTTGATTTTTGTATGTGGTATGAGATAAGGGCCACTTTCATTCTTCTGCATGTGGCTATCCAGTTTTATCAACATCATTTATTGAAAAGACCATCCTTTCCCTATCGTGCATTCTTGGCACCTATATCTAAAATCAATTGACTGTGAGTATGTGGATTTATTTCTGGGCCCTCTATTCTGTTTCAGTGGTTGATGTGTCTTTTTTTATGTCAGCACCGTTTTGGTTACTACAGCTTTGTAGTGTATTTTGAAGTCAGGTAATGTGATGTCTTCAGCTTCGTTCTTTTTGCTCAAGATTGCTTTGGCTGTTTGGGCTTTTTGGTGGTGGCATACAAATTTCAGACTTTTTTTCAATTTCTCTGAAAAAAGTATCATCGGAGTTTTGATAGGGATTGCATTGAATCTGTAGATCACTTTGGTCGTATGGATATTTTAACAATATTAATTCTTCCAATTCATGAACCTGGAATATCTTTCCATTTCCAGTCATGTGCTACATAACAATATTTTGGCCAATGACAGAGTACATATACAACAGTGATCCCATGAGATTATATTATAATAAATATTGTGTTTGTTTTTACCGCACCTTTTCATGTTTAGATACACAAATATTTAACCATTGTGTCACAATTGCCTACAGTATTTAGTATAGTAACATGCTGTATGGGTTTGTAGCCTAGGAATAATATACTATCCCAATAGCCTAGGTGTGTAGTAGGCACTATCATCTATATTTATGTAAATGCACTCTATGATGTTCACACAAGGATGAAATTGTCTAACAATGCATTTCTCGGTTTGTGTCATCATTGTTAGGAGACATGTAACTGTATTTGTGTCTTCTTCTATTTCTGTTATCAAAGTTTTATAGTATTCAGTGCATAGGTCTTTCATATCCTTGGTTAAATTTATTCCTAAGTACTTTTTTGTAACTATTGAAAATGGACTTGTTTTCTTGATTTCTTTTTCAGATAGTTCACTGCTACTGCCTCGAAAATGCTGCTGATTTTTGTATGTTGATTTTTTTTCTTGAAAGTTTACCGAATTTGTTTATTAGTTCTAACAATTTTTCGGTAGAGTTGTTAGAGTTTTCTTTTTTCTTTCTTTCTTTTCTTTCTTTTTTTCTTTTTTTGTTTAGAGATAGGGTCTTGCTCTGTAATCCAGGCTGGAGTGCAGTGGTGTGTTCATAACTTGTTGGATCCTTGAACTCCTGGGCTGAAGTGATCTTCCTGTCTTAGACTCCCAAGTAGTAGGGACTACAGGCATGCACCACCATGGGGACAGGGTCCTGCCTGCTTTGTTGCCCAGACTGGTCTCAAACTCCTGGCTTCCAGCAATCCTCCCTTCTCAGCCTCTCAAGTAGCTGGGATTACAGGCACAAGCCACTGTACCTGGCTATGGTTTTCTTTGTATAAGATCATGTTATCTGCAAACAGAGACAATTTTATTTATTCCTTTTGGATGCCTTTTATTTCCGTTTTTTGCTGAATTGCTCTGGCTAAGACTTCCGTGACTATGTTGAATAGAAGTGGCAAGAGTGGACATCTTGTCTTGTTACTGATCTCAGAGGAAAAGCTTTTAATTTTCACTGTTGATTATGATATTAGTTGTGGATTTATCATATATGGCCTTTATTGTGTTGAGGTACATTTCTTCTCTACCTAATTTGTCGGGAGTTTTTATCATGAAAAGATGCTGGATTTTGTGAAATAGTTTTTCTGCATCTGTTGAGATGATCATATGGTTTTTGTCCTTCATTCTGTTAATGTCCTGAATCACACTGATTTATGTATTTTGAAACATTATTGCATCCTTGGGATAAAGCACACTTGATCATGGTAAATGATTCTTTAAATGTTCTGTTGAATTGGATTTTCTACTGTTTTGTTGAGGATTTTTGCATCTATGTTCATCAGGGATATTGGCCTGTGATTTTCTTTTCTTGTGTTACTCTTGTCTGGTTTGGTATTGGGGCAATGCTGACCTCATAGAATGAGTTTGAAAATATTCCCTTTTCTTCAATTTTCTGGAAGAATTTGGGAAGGATTGATATTAGTTCTCTTTAAATATTTGGTAGAATTCATCAGGTCCTGAGATTTTCTTTAATGGGAGAATTTTATCACTGATTCAATCTTCCTACTTGTTATTGGTCTATTCAGATTTTCTATTTTTTCATAATTCTATCTTAGTAGGTTGTATGTGTCTAGGAATCTATTTCTTCCAGGTTATTAAATTTGTTGGTGTATAATCGTAGTAGTCTCTTTTGTTTTATTGGTGGTATTTGTATCAGTGGTAGTGTCTCCTCTTTCATTTCTCATTTTATTTTTTGAGTTTTCTCTCCTTTTCTCTTAGTCTAGTTAAAAGTTTGTCGATTTTGTTCCTTTTCAAAAAACCAACTCTTAATTTTATTGATCTTTTCTATTCTATTGTTTTTCTAGTCTCTATTTTTTTGTTTCTGCCCTGACCTTTATTATTTCCTTCTTTCTACTAACTTTGAGCTTAGTTTGTTTTTCTTTTTTTAGTTCCCTGAGATGTAATGTTAGGTTGCTTATTTGAGATATTTCTTCTTTTTCTAGGTTAGCGTTTATTGCTATAAACCTCCCTCTTTGGACTGCTTTTGCTGCACTCTATGAGTTTTGGTATGCTGTGTGTCTGATTTCATTAGTCTCTAGGTATTTTTAATTTCCCTTTTAATTTCTTTTTTGACTCATTGGTTGCTCAGGAGCATGTTGCTTAATTTCCACGTATTTGTGAATTTTCTGAAATTCCTCCTGTTGTTGATTTCCAGTTTCATATCATTGTGATGGGAAAAGATATTTCGTATGATTTCAGTCTTTTTAAATTTCTTGAGACTTGTTTTGTAGTGTAGCTTATGTTCTATTGCAGAGAATATTCCGTGAGTCCTTGAGAAGTATATGTACTCTGCTGGTATTGGACGGAATGTTCTGTATATGTCTGTTAGGTTCATTCAGTCTAAAATGTAGTATAAGTCTTATGTTTTCATATTGATTTTCTATCTGGATGATCTGTTCATTGCTGAAAGTGGAATATTGAAGTTCCCTGCTATTATTATTATATATTACCACCTATCTCTTCCTTCGTATCTCTTAATATCTGCTTTATATATTTAAGTGCTCCAATGCTAGATACATACGTATTTGTAACTGTTATAGCTTCTTGATGAATTTATCCCTTTATCGCTATATAATGACTTTCTTTGTCTCATTTTACAGTTCTTGACTTAATGTGTATTTTATCTAAGTATAGCTATCCCTATTGTCTTTTGGTTTCTATTTGCATGATATGTCTTTTTCCATTGTTTCAACTTCAGTCTATATGTGTTTGTAAATGTGAAGTGGGTTTCTTGTAGGCAGCATGTACTTGGGTCTTGTTTTCTTATTTATTCAGCCTTTTGATTGGCTTCTAATCCATTTACATTCAAGGTAATTATTGATAGCTAGAGTCTTACTATTGCCATTTTATTAATTGTTTTCTGATTGTTTTGGAGTTCCTTTGTTCCTTTCTTCCTCTCTTACTGTCTTCCTTTGTGACTTGGTGATTTTTTTCTAGTGATGATTTTTTTCAAATCATGCTTTGATTTCTTACTTTTATGTCTTGTTTACATACTATAGGTTTTTGCTTTGTGGTTACTATGAGGGTTATATAAAACATTTTATAGTTATAACTGGTTATTTTAAGCCTATATAAAAAACCTGCACTTTTATCACCCACCCCTCCAACATTTTATGATTTACAATTTATGTCTCTTTATATTGTGCATCTCTTAACAAATTATTGTGGCTGTTATTATTTTTAATAGTTTTGTTGTTTAACCTTCATACTTCCTAGTTAGATTTTAAGAGCAGGGACCATGTATTTTAATTGTCTGTTTCTCATTATGCTCAACATGGTGGTGGACATGGAATAAATACTCAGTTTATTCCTTTGTAATTGACATATCTCTTTAGGAAGTGATACTGTTTGATCCAGTGATATCCAGTACTATCACCCACACTATTGTTGTGCACCCCTGGTTCTACCAACCTGCCAGTGTTAATGACCTTCTCCCTTTTTTCTCTCTCCCCACCCACAGCGTGTGCATTCCGATACAATGGGCTGTCCTTTGTCTACCTTATCTACCTCTTGCTCATTCCTCTGTTCTCAGAACCAACAAAAGTGATGATGCAAGGTAAGAGTTTTTTACTATTCCATACCACAGAGTTGTACGGTCTGAATGTATTTTTCTGGGCTCCTGGGAATTGTCTTTATCCAATGGCAGAGATGTTATCTGTGCAGCAGGGCTGGTGTGGCACAGAGTGGGGGTCAAACATTATAACATCATAACAACTGCACCAAGTAGAGCTATATGGAAGTTGTCTGTGATTTGACATGTTTTTTGTCACTTACACAACTAATACGTTCCCTATTAGGTCTTCATAAGTAGGCTTGGCAGTATAATTAGAATGTTTTTACTAGTTGACACTAACTCGAAGTACTGTCAATAAAATAAGGAAGATGGCATGACGACATTGGCACATGCATTTGTATATTGGTTTGCTGGGGAGAATGTGGTGACAATTGCAAGAGGCAGAGCTATGTCTAACAGTTTTCAGCCACTAGGCAGGAGAATGGTGTAGGAAGCCTGGTCTTAGTCATAACTTGTTCATGCATCAGTTGAGATTTCTTAAATATGCCTCAATAACATAATGAAAGAGAGTAATTTGTATGGAGATATAGTTCCTCAAGCATGTTCCTGCGAAGCTTTAGATCCCTTTCTGGTTGCTTTACAAGAACCTAAAGGTATAGAAAAGCATAGTGACTATATTTTCTGAGGCTATAAATAGGAAGCATGGTCTGGTTTGTGAATTTTTTTTATCTGAAGTTCTTTCACAAGATAAAAATGAACCACACTGAGTTAATTTAATAAATTGATTTTTAAAACACTACTATTATAAGAAATAAGGACTGTGCCAAATGTCTTAGGTAAGTGTAATGGCCATATATTTATATGAAAGGAAAAGGAAGTTGTGTTTGACTCCACCTACAGAGTGGTGTGGGAAAGGTCATTGATGGTGATTTCCTTGTTAATGATGGTCTCTTTAGAAAAAGAAGTAAAGACCATGGTGTACACAAAACAAGAAGTAATGACTCTATCTTTCCCATTCTCTCCATTTACTATAAAATTCATAAAGCGCATTATGACCAATCATCCTAACAGTTATGACTGTAGATATGCCATGTTGATTTTTCTGTCTCTAGGAAAACCTAAAAAATAGTGCTTCTATGTCACCTAAATCCCTAATACATAAAATTAAGAAATGGTAGAGAAATGTGAGTTTATGCAAATCCTTATCAAACCAAAAATGCATTGTTTATGGGGCCCCACCTACCATAGTCCCATTCCTAAAGGGTTCAGCATAAATAGAATACTTTCTGTCCTCAGAAACAAGATTATAACATACAGGCAATAACTATTTCATGGTTTGGAGCTCATTTTTCTAAGAAAGAAGGTTTTGTGTTCATTCACAATAAGGCGTTTTAAAAATGAGTACCTTTATATATTCAATTAAGTGATCTATCACTTTTATATCAAGGTAGCCCTTTATTATTTCATTTGGAAATCAGGTGACTTGGATTTCCCCCTTTATACATTGATGATACCCCCTAACTTTTCCCTTTTTCCCAAACTAACCAGCCCTGAATGTGCAACAATGTCAGAAATGCCCATTGGTTTGTGCCCAAGTACATTGGTTTATGCTCAGGTGCAACAGAAACTGACACTCTCGGAAAGAGCGTAGATGAAGCATAAAAGCAAAAGGAAAAAAATAAACCCTTTCTATGTATAGAAATATCCCAAATTAACAACATGTTATGAGGTCAGCGAACAAACAAAGCATAAATGAGTGCACAATCTGCTGGTGCTTTTCGTAATAGGAGAGGAGGTAAGAATGGGTTGGAAAGGGAAGCCCTCATGCATCTGTCCAGTTGGCATCTAGGAGCAGCATTGTGTGGATTTATTTTTCTCTTTCCTGCATTTTAGTATAAAGAACCATGACTGATATTCAACATAACTTTATTTATTTGTTTATATAATTGCAGAGGGACTCTGTAAGAAAGGATGTCACACATTTTTCTGAATACCTAGGACTCACCACCCAAGCATTTCTAAAATATGTGTTTTGAGACTCCTGGGTTAGATATTTGTAGTGGTGCAGGGTCAACATATGCAAGTGATGGACGTGGAACAGTGAATGCAGTGTAGCTTTTCAGGGAGATAGAGGTTTAAACATACTCAGACTTTGGAGTTTGTTTCGTACGCATGTCTCATGAATTGGTAGGAAAGTACATTGGCAGATTGAAAGGGCTATCGGCAAGCTCTGCACTCCCTGCTCCCAGACAGTGTGTGCCTGAAACAGTGAGTGAATTTGAATTGGCCTCAGGAGCCTATCAGGCCACTGTACATTGCTGGGACCCTGTGCTGATACAGACCCCAACTGAACTGGAAGTGAGATGCAGATGTATAAAAATTGCCCCACGACCCTCTGTCCTCCGTTCGATCTGATGAGGTTTTTGTGTGTGTGTGTGTGTGATCATCTTTCCTATAAATATATCCATAGAGGTGCCCAGCATATGGAGAATATTAGGGTCATAAATTAAAGGGTGGTTCTTTAATGTAGTTCTTAGGCCAGGGATATTCACTTATTTTAATCTCAGTGCTATGAGCAGGAGAAAGATTGTATTTCTCATGTTTTCCTCATGCCTGTGATTAAACAGATGTGTTGTCAGGCCTTATCCTACTGTCCTGTAGAAGATGATCAGTTAGTTATCTGGTGAAATGTTAACAAATTTTGTTTTTAAAAATTAGAGTGATGAAAAATGCTTGGAGTCTCAATCTGCTTAATTTGTGGGTGTTATCTGATTATTGAGGGCTGCAATTTACACCAAATTCTAGAGCTGGAAGAGTTTTAGGAGTTATTAAGCCGCAACCAGTGGTGGAATCTCTTCTGCAACAGCCATGCCAACTGGCCACGTGATTTCTTCTCATATACTAGTGGTGCCAGGGAGCTATCTGTTGCCCTGGGAAGTCTATAATATCTTCAGATAGTTTTTTCTTGAATCTACCTGAAATCCCACTCCCTGAAAATCCAAGCTATTGTTTCCAACCTAGAGCAACAAAGAGAGAGTTAACAGAGAACCAGAAGATCACTTTACAATATGATTGTGAAGGGATTCATTAAAAGAAAAATAGGGGTTTGACTAAACTTCCTAAGTCTTTTAGGAATCTTGGATTTTTAGAATTCTCGATTTTCTATTTCAGATCTTCAGATGTACACAATTACCTCAGTTGGATTGTATCAGTCAGGGCCCAATCAGAAATCAGGAATCACTCTGGATATTTTACAAAGAGAACATTTAATAAAGGGGATTGGTTACTAAAGGTGATGAAAAAGCCAAGAAGCTGAAAGGAGTGTTGAAACGTCTGAAATACCAGCAAGGCAGGAAGGCTTGGGGGAGCCAGGAGGGCGGCATCAACAGGAGAAGGTCAGGAAACAGATGTGTGTGCAAACAGGCCTTGCCTGGGCCTCTTCACTGTCAGCCATGGCCACCAGCTGTGGCTGTTCCAATGCCCAGTGGTGATGATCATCTCTCCCTTAAGTCTTTTTTCACTGGGCAGGATATTTCACATTACTCAGGGGCGGGATTTCTGGACTGTTCCATCCAGACTGACTTCCTCTTGAGGCTCTTCTCTCTATCAGAATCTCTTCTAATGGGTTGTCTTCAGTGGCTGCTGTGCTGTAAGTTGGGAATCCCCTTTCAGGACTGAGGCATCATTCCCAGTGGCCAGGAAGCATTTCTGTGACCAGTCACAGCAGAATCCCTCCCTGGGAGTTGGTGGTGGCTGAAGGGAGCTACCTTCCATGAGCTTCTCTTCCCCAGACCAGGGGAAGTCTAGACCCAGTGATTATTCAACAGGGGCTGCAAAGGCCTCAAGGTTGGGGAGTCTTCGAAGGGCGTGGCAGCTCCAGAGCATCCTGTCAGCTGAGGCCCCCACTGCAAGAGCATCACAATTTAGTCTTTCCCTCCGGGGGGTCCTGCATTCCTCACTCCCTGACAGGTATCTCTGCCCAGTGATTCTCCTGCCATGTGAATCCACCTCAGCCTCTATTCCGGGGTACCAGACCTGCAAGCATCTCTGAAGCAGGGACCACTGTCTCTGATGGAGCTCAGCAGGCAGAGCAGTCAGCATGAGTGGAGGGAGACCTTGACACAGAAACAGCCTCAGCGCTCACGTACAAGGGCACAAATACCCTGCCCGGTGCTGCAGCCAAGGCCCAGTGTGGCTCTGAGTCCCTGCCTTGACCTGGATATCACTTCTTTGGGTCAGGTTTTCCCCTCTTGCAAATGGAGATCCGTATTCTTCAGGGTTATTAGGCTTTGTGGGGATCAAATGAGCAGATACAATTTTAAACAAAAAATAAAATTATTACACAAATAGTAATTGCGATTAGTTGTATAATTTACACAGACTTGATTGGACATGTGTACCTTCCCAGTTCTCTCTTCCTGGGGTGCTCTTTTGAGTGGGTGCCCTCTTCCCACAATTCAGATTCACCTCACATGGCCCTCCTTAGAACCACCTTCCCTTACCTCCCTAGCTGAAGCTTCACTACCCCATTCCAACTTTTTTCTCAATATTTATAGCTATCTGAACTTATTTGTGCAGCCAATCCATAGCGAG
>RJWJ010049396.1:0-10262 GCA_004363605.1 Indri indri | reverse complement strand
AGCAACGGGAATGCCGGGGTGGCGGGGTGCTGCTCAGGTCACGGCACTGTCGCGCCTCAGCTGGACCAGGCCCAGGACCAGGGCTCTCTCTGTCTGGGCCAGCGCCCTGCTCTCTCCAGGCGCTGGCCCTGACACGCCCCCAGGTCAGGGTGGGCCCGAGGCAGAGGTCTCAGTCCGCAGCTCAGGACGCAGGGCCCCGACACACGTGCACCTCGCCCCGGCAGACCTCGCCATCGGCCTCAGAGGAGCTGCGCCGGCACTCCCACCTCTAGGGACAGGTGTGCACTCTCATGTCCCGGTGCGCTCCCACGCCCCCTTTGCCCTGGGTGGCCCGTCAGCGCTGGCCACAGGGCCAGGAGCAGGTCGCCCACTGTCAGCAACAGCTCGGCCCCTGTGGGGCGAGCCCCGAGCCCTGAGCCCCCTGTGTGTGGGGCGGCGACTCGGGCGGACAGCAGAGAGCGCCCTGGGCCACACGCCCAGCGGGGACCTGAGAGTGGGACGAGCCCCCCCTGTGTGGGGCGAGCACACGGCAGCACAGGCCCTGCCTGGTGGCATCTCTGCCGCGGCAATGACCTGCACGTCCTCCAACAGGAGGAAAACCACAGGCAGGGGGCGAAGGGGAGGCCCAGAGACCCAGAGACGGAAACAGATGGGCTGCGGCGGCACAGCACACAGCAGGGGCAATTAACCTGACCTGTGATGCTGTGATTTCCACAAGAGGTAACTATACGGGACACGCTGTTAACAGTTCCTAACGGGACAGGGTAGAAAGGGGTCCCATGTCCCTGCACCACGGCTGGATCAAAGACCCCCGAAGATCACTCAGGCCAAACTCTCACCTGACAGGTGGGGAAACTGAGGCCAGAGAGGAGAAGGGGCTCTTCATGGGAGCACCTCGGAACATGCTGGAATCCACCAGTTCAAAGACAGCACCTGCCCGGCTCTTGCACTGGCCCCAGCAAGGGGCAGCAGCTGGCCGCCTCCCAGGTGGGTGTGAGGATGTTCCCCGGACGGACCAGCCCCAGGGCACAGAGGGAACCTGGAGCGGGGGGCCGGCACCCCAGGGGCAGCTCTGGGCCAGGGGACAGGCCCCACCTTCCTGCTCACCCCGTGGCGCCGCTGTCCAGCACACCCAGTGACGCCGGCTACGTCACTGCCAATAACCTAGATTTCAACCAAGAAATCACACACCCCCTTTCTCTGCCCCACTTATGGGTTTGCCGAAGACAAAACCAAGACGAGAAAACCCAGATTGCAGCGCCCAGAGCCAAACCGTATGGCAGGCGGGGGCATGCGGGGCAGCTCCACTAGCCCCCCATTTCCTCCCTGCTGCCCCACTACTGACACACCTGCAAAGGCGGGGACCCCTCATGTCGCCAAGGCACAGACAAGCCCCTGCGGAAACACAGCCTGGGGGGTCCCCACCCCTGCACCCCAGTAGGACCCTGGCCTTGTCTGGGTACGGGGAGCCGGCACGAAGGCCTCCTGACGACACCCTGGGGGACCCGGCACCCTGCAGCCTTTTCACGCCGCTGCCCCACTGGCCCCTGAGAGCCCAGCAGGTGGGCTGTCCCCATGCAGGCGACGCGAGGGCTCCTGGCTGACCCAGCACCCAGGGGCTCTCAGACTTCGCCGCGCTCCCAGCAGTCCTGCACCCTGCCCTTTCCTCACTGTCCCAAGCGTGCCGGGGCCAAGGTCACACTGGACCGGCAGGGCTTGTGCAGGGAGGACCCTGGGGAGACGTTAGAGACCAGAGTCTGTTCCCCGCTCCGTGGTGCAGTGCACTGACCCACCGTAGTGCTCTGCCTGGCTGCCGCCATTGTGGGGGGTCCTGGGGACTATAGGGGGTGCCCAGGCCACCAGGGGGCTGCCTGGGACTGGAGGCCTTGTGGCCATGAGGGTGGGGGGCGGCGGGGGGACCTGGGAGGCTGTCGGCAGGGACACGGGAGTGCACACCGGGCAGACTCCCCTGGGCCCGTGTCGGGGACGTGAGTTTTACATCCTGTACTTGCTCCGTGGTCGAGCCAGGGCCACATGCCCTCTGCCCTCTGGAAGGGCCAGTTCAGTGGCTGAGATGGTTCTTGGTCTCAGGAAAAACCAAGCCCTGCTGCCTACCACACAAAGAAAACCAAAGCCTTCAAGATCTACAGTCTGTGGGCGAGCGTTCTGCAGAGTTCACGCAAACGCAGCAATACGCCTTTAAATCGAGTAGGGAGTCTAGGGAAAAACCAGGTGCCAGGGCGCTTGGCGGAGGACAGTGGTCTCTCCCAGGCCTCTGTCCAGGCTGCGGAGGGACCCGGCTGCACCAAGGGCCGGGGCTCCTGGCTCCCTCCGCCCCCACGGCACTGACCAACAAGGGGAGGCAGAGGAGGGGGGAGTGTCCCACCAGGGCACAAGGATGTGGGGGTCGGAGGGGAGGAAAGAGTCCTTTCACTGCCCCCAGGGCCGCCCGCCCACTGCTGGCACCGAGCCCAGGTCCAGGCCGCTGCGTTCTTTCTAGTTCGGGTCCCGCATGCAAATCAGCGCAGGCGGCTGGCCCAGGCGCACAGCCGAGTTGCGGGGACGCCCAATCCTGGGCCCCAAGTGCAGGACGCTCTGCCCAGCAAATCCTGAACACGCTCCAGGGACTGCACCCATCTGTGGCGCCGGCATCTCAAACCAGGGCTCCCTGAGGTTACAGGTCCCCAAAGGGGGAGCAGCCCTCCCTTTGACAAAAGAACTCAGGGGCCCCCTGGCGCGGGGCTTGGCGGGGTGGCAGCGCAGAGGGTCTCCAGCCCCAGAGAGTCAGAGCGAAGGTGGAACCTCACAGGTGAGGGAGCAGCTGAGGTCAGAGGGCAAGGAGACGGGACCTCCAGGGTGTACACGGCGCCAGGCACTTCACAGACAGGGAAACTGAGGCCTTGAGCCCTCGGGCAGGTCCGTGGGCCCCTGAAGCCCTCAGTTTCCTCATCTGTCCGGAGGAAGCTGGGCCTTCCCTGCACCCGCACGGCAGGTCTAACGAGTCTCCCGCGGCCTCCCCTCCCATGGGCTCCAGCCTGACCTCCTTGGTAAATGGAGCTCCGGGCTGGGTGGGGGCGCAACCCGTACCCCAGCTGCCTGGCCCGGCCGCGTTACCTGCGTAGCTGCCCGAGGCCTTGATGTACACCTGGCCGTACTGCTCCTCCACCATGGTGTCGTAGGCCTCATCATCCTCCTCGTCCTCCTCGTTGTGGTACGAGGTGGGGCTGTCGGTGGTGGGCAGGCTGCTGGCCCCCGGGCTGGCCCGCTCCCCCTGGGGGTAGGGCACCTGCTGGATGCCAGGGACAAGGGTGGCCAGGCCGGGCACCCCGTAGTAGGAGACGCGGGGCAGTTTGAGAGGGGCCGCGCCCGCCACCACCGCAGCCCCCGCGGCCCCCGCCACGCTGTCCCGGGGCCCCGTCTCCAGCGGGCGCTTGGAGGCCAGGCCTGGGCCGGCGGCCGGCGGCAGCTCCACGGCTTCATGCTTCACGCGGGCCAGCAGCGGGATGGGCACCGAGGGGGACGCGGCGTAGGGGGCGGCGGCAGGCTGCAGCTGGTTGCAGGGGCTCTGGGGCTCGGAGCTGGCATCCTCGATCACGGCCGTCTGCGAGTCGCAGTGGGGCGAGCTCACCTTGAACATGAGGTCCGTGCCGCGCTCGATGATATGCTGGATCTGCAGGAAGCCGGCCGTGTACATGACCACGAGCTGCTCGCTGGCCGTCATGGTGAGCCGGCCCGTGTAGCAGAAGGACAGGATCTGCTGGAAGCAGGCGGGCGGCACCGAGCCGGGCAGCTCGAACGCGCTCTTGCTGTTGCCGCTGAACAGGTCGCGGAAGTAGAGGCTGCTGGCGGCCAGGACGGCCCGGTGGGCCTTGAAGGCCTGGCCCTTGACCACGATGGACACATCGCAGTAGAGGCCCAGCAGCCGCTGCTCGTTGAGGCAGCCGAGCACGGTGTTCCCGAAGTTGGGGATCTCAATGTGGAGCATCTGAGACATGGCGGGCGCTGGCGGCGGGCCTCAGACTCTCAGCGCGGGGCAGCCCGAGCGGGGCACATCTGCGGGGGACGGGGACACACAGTGGTCAGTCCCCTGGCCGGACAAGGGCTCCCATCGGCAGACCGTCTCCACGCCCCTCCCCTGAGAGGGGCTGGGAAAGAGAGAGCCCTCCCCACGCATGCCTGCCCCCAGCCCCTCCCGCTGGGACAGTCCAGAGAAGGTCCCTGGGGACCCCAGCCGAGGGATCCGATGGCTAAAGGGCTTGGCTGCATAGACCCGAACTGCACTACCACACTAGACCCCTAGGAGGGGGCTTCGGACACCCCATCGCAGCAGAAGGCAAGGACAAGATGGGACGGGCGCGTGCGGGGCCACGACCGGACAGGGTCAGCAGCAACTCCTCTCCCAGGAAAAAGTTTGCAGCCCTCTACGCAGCCTCCCTGCACTGCCTTCCGGGAGGGGCGGGTGGGGTGGGGGTCTCGGAGGCGTTCAGTTTCTGGCGTGTTTCCCTTTCCCCTCGGAGCAGGTAGCCCTTGGGGTAACCAGGGCAAGCGTCCTGCCACCCCCACCACCGCCCCAGCCCCCCCGCAGGTGGGGAAGGGGGTGCGGGGAAGTGAGCCGAAGCCGGGAGAACTCTGAGAGGCCCCTGCGTCCTCCGTGCAGGGAGACCTGCCCGGGCGCGCCCTGCTGGCTCTGTGCTCCTGGGTCCTCCCAGCTGGGACCCCAACCCAGGTCCAACCCGGGTCCTGGAGCCGCCAGCCAGGGCCGCCGGAGTTGGGCACCCTCCCTCTCGCCTACTCCTGACTCGGGCCAATCCCTGCTGGCTCAGTCCCAGCCCAGGTGACTCAAGGGGTCCCAGCCCTGAGCCGTGGCACCCGGGCAGGGGAGGCAGAGCGGCCACCGCTGTTTATCTGTGCCCGTCTCTGCGAAGGGGGGCGGGGGCGCCAGAGAAGGCGCCGGCCAACTCTGCAGGGCCGCACAAAGGGCCGCTGTGTCCCGCGGGAGGAAAGTGCGGCGGCCGCAGAGGCGCCGGGCGCTGGGAGGAGGGCGGAGCCA
The DNA here is from genome assembly GCA_004363605.1 of Indri indri. Classification (NCBI taxonomy): domain Eukaryota; kingdom Metazoa; phylum Chordata; class Mammalia; order Primates; family Indriidae; genus Indri; species Indri indri. The sequence goes on along the minus strand of RJWJ010049396.1, from coordinate 5,212 downwards.
CCCTGCACCAGGAGTTGGGCAGGTGGGCGCCACGCAGAGTGGCCCGCAACGTCCCTGCCTCGGAGAAGTTGCCGGCCCGGCACCAGCTAGCGGGGAGACCTACCTTCGGCCGCTGCAGCCAGCGGCCCGACACTGCCCGCTCAGCCCGGCAGGGCAGGCTCCCCGCACGCCAGCCTGCCTGCCCAGCTGCTCCGGGAATGCAGCAAACGGAGCGGGAGCCCTGGGGTGGGGAGGGCGAGGAGCCGGGGAGGGGGAGCGGGAGGGGGGAGGAGGAGGAGGGCAGAGCGCGGGGCGCGGGCCGCCGCAGCTCAGCTGCACCCAGGCCGGCTCTCCCGGGCAGCGCACCGCATCTCAATGAAGCGGCCGGATGCAGACGAACACTCAGGCAGCTCTCGGGAATGAATAGCCGCCTTTGATTTGGGAGCCGAAGTAAATGCCAGCTCCCAGCCCCGGCTTTAAAAACAGTGGAGCGCCGGTGCCAGAGGAATGCGCGGCTCCGGGTGTTGGTACAAGACAGACTTTTGATGACTCACTGCAATGCAAACAAAGATGGCAGAAATACTGTACTGTACGCGGAGAAATGCTTCGCGGTGCCACGGCAACTGAGACAGCCTGGAAATTTATGGTGCAGTTTTGCATATGAATTACCCAGTAAACTGCCTCCTGGCCTTCCAGGACAGCCCAGTGTCAAAGCATTTAAACTATTCCAAACAGTCTGCAGGGCTGGCAGAGAGCTTAACTCCTCCAGGGCGTGCAGGGCTGGTGGAAGGGCCGTGGGAGGGCGAGGGGGGCCGGGGCCGGGACGCACACATGGGGGGCTGGGGGGGAACGGCCGGGAGCCAGGGAAAGGAGGCAGGATGCGGGGCAGCACCCCAGCGCCGCGCTGCCACCACCCCTCCTGGGGGACTGGCCGTGTCCCCGCCCTGCTGGGGTCCCAGAGCAGCTGGCCCGGCTGCTGCAGCCCAGAACCCGTCCCCGCCCCCCGCCCCAGGCCCCTCCTGGCACTTTCAGAAAAGAGCAACTTCGTGGCCCAGCCACCGGGAGCTGGAGGGACCAGCCGGGCCCTGACGGGTCCCCGCAGAGGTGGCAGCGAGGGTGCCCACTGCTCCGGCACACTCCCGGCCTTGCCAGTCTTGCAGCCCACTCGCTCAGCTGGAACCTGGCCGTGCTGTCCGCCCAGGGGGTGCTCAGCGTCTGACCTTTATTGAGCCTTTTTCTGGGAGGGGCAGGCACACAGCGTTGGCAGTCAGCCCCAGGCCCACTCCAGAGAATGGGCTCACCTCCCCGCTGCTGAACTGCACGGGCCCTGGGGCAAACCACTGGACTGCCCAGCCTCAGTTTCCCCGCCTGCCACCAACCGTGACCCCGGGAAGAGCATATCTACCCCAAAGAAGGGGAGCAGGGTCCAGGCTTGAGAGGGCAGGATTGCTGCCCCCTCAGTGGAAGAGCTGTCACCCCCACCGCAGGCCTGGTGGGAGGGGAGGCGACACCACCCTGCCGCCCGCCCCAGCGTCCCCTCCCACCAATCTGGCGCCTATGTACGCACCGCGGGCTCAGCTTCCAAACAGACAGACCAACAGCCACCGAACAGGAGCAGGAGGAAACCCAGCGTGGGGAAGCCACCGCCACAGGGCCCCCCAGAGACAGCTTCGCGCCTGGTGTTTTGATGACAGAAATGGCCTGTGCTCAGCGGTGCTGACGAGCTGGGGAGACGCAGCTCGGCTGTTACCTACCCCCCAGCCGCACCCTCCACCTTCAGCTCCCTGCTTAGTCACTGCCTCCTCTAGGAAGTCTGCCAGGAGCCCCTCGTGCGGCCAGCAAGGGCAGGGCCAGGTCTATATAGTGCCTGGTGGGCGACTAACTGAATGCTGGGCACAGCCGGCCAGGGCCACTCCAGAGGGGCTGTCGAGGCCGGTGACACACGGCACAGGCCATGCACCTCACCCCTAGGGAAAGTGGGGTCACCTGAGCCAGGCAGGGGCTCTCGGGCCACGACAGGAGTGGCTCAGCCTAGCCAGGGGCGGGCAGAGGCCAGCAGCGGTGCACTGTGCATAGGCCCCAGAGGGTCCCGACTGCCCGGGGCGGGGCAGGCCAGCACCGTGGGTGATGCCGGGAGCAAGGGACAGAGCAGGCTCCTGGAGCCGTTGGCCGGTTAGCAGTCCTAGGTCCTGCGGGCACCGGCCACTTCCGCACGACACTGCAGCCTCACAGGCCGATCTGTGAATCGGGTCACAGTTTACGCGCAAATGGTTACAGGGGTAGAATGAGAGGACGTTTGTGAAGGCTGCAGCCCAGGCCTGGTGCACAGAAGCCAGTGACGTCCACTCCTGCTGTGACCTGGGCAGGAGGGCAGCCCTCGGCGGGGCGTCTCCATCAGTACCGGGCCCGGCCCAGCTCGCCTCTGCGCCTCCCAGCCTGCCCCCCAGGGCTGGGCCAGAGAACGGACCATTATTCCCCTGGAAGGTGCCAGGGCCGCCATGGTCCCCAGGGACTGAGGACAACTGGTGCTTTTGCTACCTTGTCCTCAAGCCACCTGTGCTGTGAGCCTGCCACCCCACGCCCAGCCGCCGAAAGCCGGACAGGAGCTGGTTTTAGGTTGCTTTCTTCGAAGCCTCAAGAACAAAGCTGAACTTTAGACGGGAGAATAAAATAAAGGCTTGGCGACGCTCCCAGGGCCATGAAAGCAGACGCGGCCACGGGCTGACCCTCGGGCTGCAGCCGGAGGAGGGCCAGGGCCTCAGTGGGTCCCGGCTGCAGGCAGGGCTGCCTGCTAAGGAGGGGACGGACCAAGCCTGGCTCTGGGATACCAGGGCCTCCTCCCCTCCCAGCACAGGGGGGCCAGCCCTGCTCTGCGACCACATCTCCTTTCTGTGACTCAGTTTCCCCATCCCCTTGTGTCCCGGTTCCCCTGCACCATGAGAGCACCATGCCCATCTGCTTGTGGAAGGTTCTGAGGAGCCAGGAAATCGGAGCTCTCTGTTACCGCAGCCACTCTCAAAGCAGCCGCACCAAGAACAGCCCCTCGTGACGCCCCTCTGAGTGGAACCCACTTTGGGAAACGTCTGCAGACCACCCAAAGCCCAAGTTCAGTCCCTGCAGCTGTGCCAGCCTCGGGGTGCCCCCACCCCACATGGAGACACACAGAGGAGGAGGGGCCGCTCTGAGCCCACAGTCCTCTCCTGAGGATGGCGCGAAGCCAGCCCGACCTGCCCTGGGGCTGTGGCGGGTCCAGTGGATCCCCTGCTGGGCGGCACAGGTGGGTGGAAGGAGGAGCCCTCTGGATGGGCACACAGGACAGGCAGCGGCTGGCAGAAGGGCTGCCCCCACCTGAATGCGGTCCCCAGGTGGCACTCGTGTGAGGACACGGTACCCAGGTTGGGGCGGCCACACAGGCTCCAGCAGGCACGAGACCAGGCCAAGGGCATCCGCCAGGCCAGAGGACGGGGACGGGGCGGCTGTCCCTCAAGGAGGGGCCCCCTTTTCCAGGACCCCACCCCAGTCACAGCCCCACAGCCCGGAGGTCCTGCCCAGAGTCCCAGGGAACCCCCACACCCCCGGGCGAGTCCCGAGGCGCGAGCACGGCCGCGAGGAGCGGCACTTACTTTCTGCAGGGTCACGACCAGCGAGGGAAAGGCGGCAAGAGAGATTAAATTAAATAAAAGTATTTTGCAGGATTTAATTTTACCAATCTAATAAGAGGTTCTGGACCTCAGGAAACGCACAGCCATTAAACACGCAGGCGAGGACGGGAGGGGGACGTGGGGACGTTCTGCAGGGAAGGAAGGAGCACCCCCCCCCCTGCCCAAAGGGAGGCCTGTCCCCACGGGGCCAGGCCACCAAGCACAGCCCACCCCTCCCAGAGGAGATCCGGCAATAGCCCAGGACACCTCCCACAGGTGGATCCAAGGCTCTGGCCCCCAGGACGGGAGGACGGGGCAGGCCTGGGGCACACGTGAGCGACTCGGGGACCAGGAGGATGGCCGGGGGCTGCCCCACTGTGGCCTCAGTCTGCTTCCACCCCAGCCCTAAGGGGGCACAGCCCTGCGCTACAGGGGCCCGGGAAGTTGACCCCTCCAGGGTGGAGGCTGCCCAGGGAGATGGGCGAGGCATCCATCTGACCCCGGGTTTGCACTGAACTTCTAAGATGCCGGAGAGCAGGGCCGGCTGCCAACGAACCACCAGGCAGGCAGACGCAGGAGCTCTGGGGCAGGGTCTCAACTGCCCAGAACCCTCTCCCTGCATCCCCACACCACCCACCACTGCATGAGCTGTGTGCTTGCTTCCCAGCACCCCCAGACGAGGAAACCGAGGCGCAGGCACGGCGAGCCTCCTGCCAAGGCCTCAGAGCTGGGAGGCAGCTGCATCCAGGCACCTGGGCATCACTCTTCCAGGTGGTCTTCACTCATTTAGTGAGAAAAGCTAGAAGGCAAGGACTGGCCCCCACCCGGCAGACCCCGAGTCACCGAGGCCCTCAGAACGCCGCTGCAGGGATGACAATTCCATCGGCCTTTGCACTGGCTGTTCTGCTGGGAAGGGGGGCGCACGGGCCCCCAGCTTCAGGGTCAAGGGAGTCGCGGGTGGGTCGCCCAGCCAGGGAGGCAGGGAAGAGCCACGCTGCAGCGGGCATGGGCGCGGGCGAGCCCCTCCATTCAGCCAAGCCCCCGGCAGCCTCCACCCCGGACCTCAACCATCGAAGCCGCTTTAACTGCACTGACGAGTGTTTGCTTGGGAGCTTTGTTCTTCAGATGGCAAAGAGCAGCTGCCACAATCTGCAAACTCTAGTTCTGCTCTCAATCCTCAGGTGCGAGCAGCACGTGGCTGCCCCAGCCCCGCATAGGGCCCCAGCAGGGCCACCAAGGCCAGGGGTGCAGCTGCCACCAACATGCATCTCTGATCTTCACTCTCAAAATACTTTGACCCTCTCAGGGGTCGGGGGCCAAACAAAACACAGCAAAACCAGCCGTGGCGACCACTCAGAAGCGGCTGGTGGGGGCGGGGCTGGGTGAGGAGCAGCCCCCAGAGCCCACCGACCCTGCCCCCGCTGTGCCCAGCACCCCGCAGTGCTCCCACGAGCTACAAACAGTTCTAGAAGGTTTCCAAGGAATTGAGCAGTGTTTTGGAAGGAGCCAACAATCTCTCTCACCCGTGTTTGTGATTTAGATAACGTAAGCTAGGAGAGCGTGTCCCTTAGTAACTCGAAGAGCACACGGCA
>RJWJ010049395.1:0-10265 GCA_004363605.1 Indri indri | reverse complement strand
TTTTTTAGCTCTTAAAGTATACACGAACATTCTCTAAGGAAGATGCAGTATTTTACATGTTTTATTATATTTGTATCTTGTATGCTGAGTTCTATTAGCTATGTTTAAAATGAAGGAGAAAAGAATACCTATTTAGTTAATGTGCTGAAACTTAAATGATTCATAATAGCTGAATACCTGTCATCAAGGTATATCTTCTAGCACTAACATTGGTTTTGGTGGTGTGGAGACCAGAACCACTTAACTATAAGCATGGCTCTTGTGGATGCCCTGTTACAGCTATTAATTTCAAGTATAAGATGGCATGTCTTGTATTAGGAGTCTATACTATGTATTGATGTCAGCAAAAATCATTTACAAATTCTCGCTTATGACTGGTCTCTAAGATAAGTCTTTAAAGACTTTTTTATCCATCAATAGAAGACATGAGGCCGGGCACGGTGGCTCACGCCTGTAATCCTAGCACTCTGGGAGGCCGAGGCGGGCGGATTGTTTGAGCTCAGGAGTTCGAAACCAGCCTGAGCAAGAGCGAGACCCCGTCTCTCCTAAAAATAGAAAGAAATTAATCAGACAACTAAAAATATATAGAAAAAAACTAGCCAGGCATGGTGGCGCATGCCTGTAGTCCCAGCTACTCGGGAGGCTGAGGCAGAAGGATTGCTGAGCCCAGGAGTTTCAGGTTGCTGTGAGCTAGGATGACGCCACGGCTCTCTAGCCCAGGCAAGAGAGTGAGACTCTGTCTCAAAAAAAAAAAAAAAAAAAAAGGAGACATGAGACAAAAAAGTGTGGCAGCCAGCTATTCGATCTACTAAAAATTTTGGTTAAATGCAATGGATATATGAGCTTTCCTATTGATACTGTATCTTTAAAACCTTTATAGATTATTTTATTGAGCTGATTATTCTTTTTATGTGAATTTAATTAAGATTTCCTAACTTAATGTATATTTGGTAATCTTCTTTGTTTCTTCTCTGTATTATATATACTATAATGTGTTAAGGTGCTAGTGCTTGCATGAAAATTTACTTGTGCTTAAGAAAAAAACAATTTCCACTATGAATAGAATAGTGTATTTCTTTGTTTTACTTGCTTAATCGGTGGGGTTTTTCCCCCATAGTAAGTGTTGTTGTTTTGTAGCTCTTAAAATAAACAGCAACATTCTCTAAGAAAGAAGCAGTATTTTACATGTTTTATTATATTTGTACCTTGTATGCTGAGGTCTTTTTTGAGAGAGAAACACATGTTTGGTGAGTTCATATTTCTTAAAATATGCATGATTCTTCAGACTGGAATCTAATGAAATAGGACTCCCATTTGAAAACTAAAGAGTTAAGGCTATAACAGAGGATAAAAGTGATCAAATGATTAGCCAGGGGCTAATAGAAATTCTGGAAAGAATGACAGATTGTATATTAGAAAGAAATGTGATCTCATATTCATTGTAGCTTTATACATCTAAGGATCCAAAAGAAATAATAGGAAATTACTGAAAGAAATGAATGTTTGAAACTTTAGAGTTGCATGTGGTGTTGAATTAATCCAAGCAAGAAAGACTGATGGGCAGATAATAAATTACATTGTGTAGGAAGTCTGCATTCCTTATATTCAAGGTACTTTTTTTTTTCCCTCAAAATATATTTAAGTAGTTCTAGGCCAGTTTCAGAAAATTGAATTTATGATTTTCATCATTGCACCATATGTGTGTAGTTTTTTGGAATAAATAAAATATTATAAAGACTCCAAATCCTTGAGTAGAAGAGGTTAATCTAAACCGTCCTTCTGTTCTGTGCCAAATTGATAACATTTTTCCCTGTGAGAATATGAACAATATAGAACACATTTTTGCATACAGTCAATTGTGATACCCTGTAACTAAAAGAGTTTGCAGAAATGTCTCAATGGGTTTTGTTCAACAGCTATATGTATTCTGGGGAAAAAGAAATAGTCATAAACTAAAAAATATACATATGTATATTTTTATTACAGAGAAGTGATTATTTAACTTCTAAATTTTACTTTGCCATAAGTACATGTTATTTAACTAAAAAAATTGAGAGTGTGTATGTTTGTGTGTGAATACTACTGTCTGTCTCCATACAGATTTACACACAAACTGGTATGTGTCCTTTTTGTCTCTAAAGTTAAGTGTTCACACAGCATTATAATTGTGGAGAAGTTCAGCTGCTTTCAAATATTTTGATTGAGACATACACGTTCTTCTTAAACTGTTTGAGCTTTTTAATCAAATTTTCCCCAGGTTTTTGCCTTTTAGAATTAGAGTTCATTTATGTTCTTAGTTTTTGTAGGTCCAAGGAGAAAGGGAAATGTTTCCTGAAATAAAAATAAGTAATAAAATTAATATGCAGGCAGAGTATGCTCTTTATTCTTCATGGACATTTTCTTGTTGACTCTTTTTTTTTATATGTACTTAATCTTCAAGGGGAACGAGATTCTTACTCTGTTAAACTAAAATTTTGACTCCAAATCATCTGGGTTTCTCTACATTGAAGCATTTAAGGTTAAACTCAAGTATTTATATATAAATGAGTTCCATATTCTGTAACCATATTAAAACTTTTCCTACTATTTGATGGAAGGTTTATAGAATTTGTTTTATATATGTATGTGTGTATGTATTTAGAGACAGGGCCTTGCTCTGTCACCTAAGCTAGAGTGCAGTGGTCCTATCATAGCTCACTGCAACCTCAAACTTCTGGGCTCACTTGATCCTCCTGCCTCAGCCTCCCAAGAAGCTAGGACGATAGGCGCATGCTACCATGCCCGGCTAATTGGATGTTTTTATTTTTTTATAGAGACAGGGGCTCGCTGTGTTGCCCACGCTGGTCTCAAACTCCTGGCCTCATGTGATCTTCCTACCTCTGCTTCCCAAAGTGCTGTGATTACATTTGTGAATCATCTAGCCTAGCCTGAATTTATTTTTTTATAACTGCATCAGAATTAGGGCCAGGCACTCACACCTGTAATCCCAGCACTTTAGGAGGCCAAGACAGGAGGTTCGCTTGAGACCAGATGTTTGAGACTAGCCTGGGCAACATAGTGAGACCTCCATCTCTACGAAAAATTTAAAAAATAGAAAACTAGCCAGGCATGGTGGCATACTCCTGTAGTCCCAGCTACTTGGGAGGCTGAGGTGGGAAAATTGCTTGAGCCCAGGAGTTGGAGGTTGCAGTGAGATGTGGTTGTGCCACTGCACTCCAGCCTGGGTGACAGAGCATGACCCTGTCTCTTAAAAAAAAAAAGAAAAAGAAAAGAAAAGAATCATTATTAAATTGCTAAAAGCTAGTTATTTCTCGGATCCTGTCAGGTAAAATGTGATAAATAATGCTAGCTTCAGGTTCTGACTGTGTAATACAAATGAGCCCTGTTAATAAAATAAAATAGAAGAAGTTTTATTCCTTTAATATTCTTAATGGTTTCCATAGAACCTTTTCTAATCTTTTTTAGAGAATAATTTTAGGTGTAATTCATTATGCATTCTGTTTTTGTCCTATAATTACATATGTTCATAATGTGGGTAGCAGAGAGAGGAAGAGAGAGAGAATGAGACTTCTGTGGTGGAGGGAAGCATCTCTCTCTAGTAAAAAAGAATAAATAATCAAAGTCATAAGCCATACTTGTTAAACTACTGTTTCTGTGTCAGTTGTTGCTAAACTAACCTTTAATGCCTTGGACAGGGGTGATAACATATAGGGGAGTTTTTACAAAACTTCAAACAATTTCATTTTTAAGTGGCCTGTAATCAAGACCCTTTCTCTTACCTAAATAGTTTGCTTAAATGTAAGCAAAGGATACTTAATGAACTTATCAAACATTCTTCTCTACAAAGTTACTTATCTGCATTCCTGGTGTATATATATCTTTGGGATAAGTGCATTATGAGTTAATCTTCTATATTTGGTCATAGCCCTAATGGACATCTGTGTTCCTAGATAGATTATTCTTTAAATGTTTAAAAATTATAGAATTCTGATAGGAATCCCCTTCTTTTTGCAGCTATGTCATCTTATCTTTTCATTATTAAAACAGAGCTTCCTGCTGCTATTTCAGAATTCTTGACTGGAGACTACAGTGGGTAAGAAAAAATATTTCACATTGTATCCATTCCTTTATTAATTCAATAAATATTTATTAAGCTCTACTGGCAAGTGAAACAAATGTAGTCCTTGCCCTCAAGACACTTACAAATTAGGCAGGGGTGGAGAAGTAATAGAGCAGAAAACACTCAGCAGATGTTTATTGATTACCCATATGTACAAAGCACTGCACTGTGAACCATCAGAAGCACCAGATATAATCCTTGCATTCCTTGGGGGCGTGAGATGGGCTAAGACAGGTCTGAGATAGCTCTTGGAGAAGAATAAAAGAGAAATTTCTAGGGATATGAAAGATTGGGCTTGGGGGATGGGGAAAGGCTAACGGTACTGGAAGTAAAGGTCTTAAAGGAAAAAAGTAAATAATATTGCTGTCACTTCTCAACAAATCACAGTGATAAAGAATTTGGCAGTTACAACCATACTGTGTGAGATTCTTATTATATAGTATGGTTAAAAAAAATTATTTGCAAGTTCATTTCCTGGTTTTTAACAATATTATAAACAATTCTAAACCACACTATTTCTCCTTTCTCCTTTATTTAAAAAATACTAGCTTCTAAAGACTTGATTCATCCCTTTTGTGGAGAAAAAAATTAATTGTGCTTTTTCTTTCACTATGTAGAATAAGAAATTGTTAGAAAAATGAACTTGAAAAGATAGAATAAATCCTTTTACTTGCCATGAAGTTATTTCATACAGTTTTTAAACCACAACACAAAACCCATCAGACTTTTAAATATTTGGTTGTTTTGCTTCAGTAACAGAACTTGTTCTGGAATGCAGGGAAAGTTCAAAATTCAGTTTTTAGCTTTGACATCTTGGCTTCCATTAAAGAATTCTTCTTGCACAAGTGCAAATACGTATTTGTAAGGAATGCATGGTATACTTTAGAATAGAAACCATCAAGCAAATTTGTTTGAAAAAAGGTAGATAGAAGTTCTTCATGACTTTGCATCATCAGAAGATAATGTGCCTTTGTATAGTACTTTACAGTTTACAGGGTTTCCGCATTCACTATCACATCTGATGCTCACAACTACCTTGTTTAATCTACAGCTTTATCTAGTTACATTTTGATTTTATGCTCGTAGTTTGATAAACACTTGCTGTAAGAAATAACTACGTGAAACTTTTGTATTTGCTGTGAAAATATTGAGGACAGCTACTATTATTCAAATTCTGTGTGAAAAATATATTTTATAATTTAGGGCTAAGAGCTCAAGGCAGTATGAGGTGGAATAAAGAATGCTAGACTAAGACTAAGGAGACATGTGTTCTATCCATTTCATATTCAATAACCTCAGGAATCCAATTTAACTTCTTTTGGCCATATGACTTAACTTTGAGCCATAGGTTTTTTTACCTGGTGTAATGGGGTTACAAATACTGCCTTCTTAACAAAGTTTTTGGGATGATCAAATAAGATATTATACATACAAATGCTTTTGTAAGCTGATAGCAGAATGTAAATGTGGAGAATTAAGAAATTCCAATAATAATGACTATATTAAAGGTGGTGTTTCCCTTTTTGCTCTGACTGTCAGGAAGCTCAGAGTCAAATTTGAATGTATTGTATAAACTGTTTTAATCCCAATAATTGTCATGTGTGTTTTCCTTTTTCTTGGTCCTGAATTTGGTGACATTTATTTACATTTTTTATTGTCATATGTCTTTGTGGAAAGAAGAGGGATATAAATGCATGTAAAATTTTGAAATAATTGAAGTAATATGTGGCAGAACTGGTATTGAAACTTAGATGATCTTTCTCTAAAAGAGATACTTTACCACAGCTTCATTTTAAATCATTTGCCATTTACATTGTTCAGGTTTTTTTCTTCTTACTAAAACAAAAATTAAAATGAACTCCCATCTCATATTAGTAGAAAAATGATTAAAATGTTACTTTTACATATCAGAAATGGATTTTTTAAATTGTGTACTTCAAAATACTATGGCCAGTTTGTATCTTCTCAGTTACAGTGTTTTAAAATTGCACACCTTTTTGACAACCTCCTCTTGTTTTAAATGTAGTATGTATTCAACTCATTTTGGATTTCAGAGTTTTGAAAAAAATTAATAAATGGCTAATTATATTAATTGGTTAGAATGCAGATAAATCATTAGTCTTTAAAGTTTAATGATGTAAAATAATTAAGAAGTCAATGTTATGATAATTGACTTTATTATCTATATAGGGCAGTTTATTTCTAGATAGAGTTACATAGCAGAATTTCCTCTAAGAGATCAATGTATTGATATGCTTATTTTAGGGTTTAATTTACAACACATTTTAATTAAGATCTTTCAGGTGTACTTATTTTCTGGATTATCTGTGAGTTTGATATAACTTTGTGAAATATAAATCTTTATAAAAATATTATCAAAAAGAAACTTTGTGTTCATAATATTCTAATTTCAAACATTTCTATTAGAAGTCAGAAGCTATAATGCTTATACTGAACTTTCATGATACATCTATATTTTTCAAAGAATAACTTATATTTTTAAAATCTGTAGCTGTTAGAAGTTGGAAGCTCTCTGTTAACATTTAATGATCTTGTCAGGGGAATATGATTGACACAATTAAGTTGTCTTGCATTTGAGTTACATAATTGATATGGGATGTGAGTAAGATCCTAATTCAGAACATATGATACTCTTGTTCCATTCCATTCGGGAATGAAATTAAAGCAACTTATAAATAAATCTGGTTTTCATTAAAATATGGAAAAAAACATCTGCATGCCAAAGCATTTGCAATACAGCTAAGGATTTATACTTTATATTTCATACTTGGAACATTTTTATCATGTAGGATTAAATCCGCAGATCAAACAAGTTTTCTAGGAAGTATAAAACTTTTTACTCTAATTCTTTTGGCTTAAAGAGAGTGTATATTTAGATCACAGTAGGAAAACAGGAGTTCTGTTAGATAATTCTTTATTCTCCCCTTAGGAAAAAATTTAAAGTTAGTGCATTCTTCTAAAATCTTGATTTATAAAATAAATTTACTTAATGTGCACGTTTTGAGATTTCTTTTTACTGGTTTGTATTTCTCAGGCTGGAGTTTTGTTTTATAAGTTTAATCATTTCTGTTCTTTGGAAAATATCCATTGCCAAACACAATTCATTTAGCTGTGACACACATATGAAATCTAAACTAACTTTACATTACTGTGGTGCCTTTATTGTTAATGAATGGTAAAGAAAAGCACTACATTTACATTAGGCTTTATTAAAATAATTAATAAGGGTAAAAAAAGATTAATAATAACCAGTAGCCAAGCTGGGATAGAAAATTATATTTTATAATAAAATTCTTTTTACATTAAAAATTTGAAGTTCAGTCCTGCGAAAAGGAGAGCACAAAGCATGATCTTGAAATAAATGAGGCAGTATCTGAAAAATACCATAAACTTAGAGTGACTATTGAAGAATATTTTGATCACTGCTGTCACTAAGATCATCACCATCCTTTCGCTGATTTTACAAACGTGAAGCTGTTGAGCCAGATGATCTCTGAGATCTCTTCCAGCTCTAACATTCCATAACTCTGTGATTTTGAGTTACTGCTGGGAAAAGGTACAGTTATATTCAGGCCCACAGTAAAGTGTTTTGGGTCAGTCATATGATTTCTATGGGCTTAAATGAATTGTGGTCTGAAATGGTATAAAATAACAGTTGTTCAGGATTTCAAAAATTGTTCCTTTATTCTTATGCTAGAGAAGAGTCCTGGTCCTGGGAATTAATATGTTCCTTTTTGTATAACTCTGCCTTCATGACATTTTTTTTTTCCTTTTAAAAAGACAAATTGGTTTATAATTATTTTTTGTTTTATTATATTATGGTAAGAACACTTAACGTGAGAGCTACACTCAACAGATTTTGAAGTGTACGATATAGTATTGTTATCTAACAGGGACAGCAGAACTAACAGATGGGATCTGCTTTGGTGCTCCTTTGGGCATTTTTTCTCCTGGCACTGCAACTGTCTGGGCCTGACAGTGGGTCCCTGAAGGAAAAGACGTTTCAGACATAGAGCCCTGGGCTTTTTGCCAGCTTCAGAAATTTAGCTGCCAGGTGTTCCTCAATGAAAGATATTTTGAAATTCCTATTTTGATTCTTATTGAAGAGTGACTAGAAGATAAACACGTTAAGTATCATTCTGTATTTTTAATAAGTATACTCTTTTAGCACTTCCTGCATACCAGGAATTGCAGGCCACTGAGCTTCAGGTCCCTTAGAGCTAGAAATACTTGTGCATAAGTTATGTAATAGTTTCTGGCACATGCATTTCCTAAGGGCACAAATTAGGGTAGAGAAGGGAAAAACGTGATTATGGTGCTATTTCTATTGCCACTCCTTTTCTTGTTCCATTAAAGAGAAAGTTGTTAGCACGCAATAGTAATGATTAAAGATACATTGAAGAGGACTTCCTTATAAACCACGGTGTAAAAGATATGCAGTGAATCATAAAGTCCATGTTAGAAGCCAAGGGTTGAAACTCATGTAGAGGAAAACCCTTTCTTAATTTAACATGGCAGTGGAAGATTTTGGCTATCTGGTAGACAGTGAAAGAGGATGCATTATTGCAAAGTGGGAATTTTGAGATCATCAAATAGTTCGAAAAATTTATCATACCTATGGGTCTTTGATGCTCCCAGGTCCCATTTTAGCGTTAGTTTTACTTTGTTACTATTGTTCATGTGTACGTGTATGTATATGCTACAGTGCAAAACTATGATAGCTACATTACAAAAAAATTTAGAAAAGAGAGCAAAGAATTATAATGTAATACCATCTCTAACCTAATCACTGTCCTCTTATTTCTTTTGAATTTTTTCCAAACATCTTTTTAAAATATAGTTAATAATCATATATTTTAGATCATTATCATTTTCCATTTTACTAGATTATCTTTTTTAAAAAGCTATATAACATTCCTTTGAGTAAACTATTATTGACCTAAATAATTTCTAATGTCGGGTATACAGAGTTTTCTCCCAGCTTCTTTTTTCGGACTGTGCTTACCCACCAGCTTCTTAATATTATAATATTGTATTCAACAGTTTCATGCATATAGAGTTTTCTCTATTTCGGATTATTTTCTTAGGGTAGATTACCACTGCATTTTTGTTACTCTTGCTACATATTATCATTGTTTTTCCAGAAGATAGTACTAATTGACAAGATCACTAGCAATGTGTGAAGTCTAGTAATGCCACATCCTTGAATATTATTTTTTAATAATTTTGCTAGTTTAATGTCAACAGTTTCATTATTTCCTTAATTAGCACCAGTAATTGGATTTTTCTTCATGTGTATTTACTGGTTATATTTCTTTCATGAATTGTTTGTTCTTTATATACAAATCTTTTAAGGTCTGGAGGAATTAACTTTAACTTTTTAAAATTTCTATCCATGTATTTCACATTGAAAAAATTGAAACCACATTATATGCAAACAAGGAAAAAATAAAAATTGCTCATATTGCTACCACATAGAAATATCCACTTGTGGTATTTTAAGTATATTTTTCTGGCTTTTTATGTGCATCAAGTTTTGTCTTTTATAATGAACAAATACAGAATGATATTGTTAACTTACATTTTTCTCATTCAGTATTCTAATGTGTTTAATGCTTTTTTATTGGTACTACACGCTCTTTCCTAAAATTTGGAAAAATATAGGAAATATAAAGAAGAAAAATTACCCATTACCCAGAGATAATGCCTATCAATATATTGTAATTCCTTTCCATTTTTAATGTATGTATGTTTTTCCTCAAGATTATCATGCTATATACACACACGATGTTTACTGAATATTATATTGTTATTTCAAAATTATCATAATCTGAGGTGTTTTCACTTTTAAATGTTTTCAGGCCGGGCGCGGTGGTTCACACCTGTAATCCTAGCACTCTGGGAGGCCGAGGCGGGCAGATCGTTCTGAGCTCAGGAGTTCGAGACCAGCCTGAGCAAGAGCAAGACCCCGCCTCTACTAAAAATAGAAAGAAATTAATTGGACAGCTAAAAATATATATAGAAAAAATTAGCCGGGCATGGTGGTGCATGCCTGTAGTCCCAGCTACTCGGGAGGCTGAGACAGTAGGATTGCTCGAGCCCAGGAGTTTGAGGTTGCTGTGAG
>RJWJ010049394.1:0-10260 GCA_004363605.1 Indri indri | reverse complement strand
TCTGAAAAAGAAAGAATTGAAAGGGGGTAGAAAGGGAAGAAGGAGAAGGAAGAGGAGGAAGAGAAAAAAAGGAAATGAGGGAAGAGGAAGAGGAGAGAACAAGAAAGGAAGAAACCAAGGGAAAGAAGGAAGGACAATAAGAATGAAAGGAAGAAAGAGAAAAATGGAAATATAGCAATGAGTCATAATCATAAAAAAATTATGCTAAGTTTGTTATCTTTTTAATTACCCATTATCTTAGAAATGATTCAACACTTTAGAATTTGACTAAACACCAAATTGTTTCTTCCATTTAATTGGAGTTTTTCTTTATATAAGGCAATTTAAAAGCATATTTCAATATAATAACAATCTTGTTTTTTAACAACGTAATATCACAGTGAAGAGATTGGTCTCCCTAAATATTCCATAAATTCCATTTAAAAGCATTCAAAAAATAACAGCATAGAAGCTTTATGAATTTGAACCAATGTCAGAGAAGGCTAGTTAGAATTAGAGGAATATAAATGATAAATATTTATATGGCAATGCTACTTTCCTATTTTAAAATCTATTTAATAATCCAAACTAAACAATGTATTACTTAACGGTCAATAAATATCTTGAAAGAGATTTTTTGTAGCTATTAATAATGTAGAAGAATGACTTGTACTTTATGTTTTACATGCCGATAAGGTGACGGGAATAACATTCTTAGTTATATGAATTTCTATATCTAAATAGGAACAACCCCTCGTTACATAAATATAGAAGTTTTCCAAGTTTATAAACGGATTAAGCTCCAAAATTGACTGGTTCTTTTAAAATGAAACATTTTAATAAAGAAACAACACCTCAAATTGTATTTATTCCATTTATAATCAAATAGTATGAAACAGTAGTCTCCCAACAGTGACTAGTAAATACAACAATAAAATTGAATAAGAAATAAACATTTCAATAAAGTAATCATTGGGCCTTTTGCTTCCAGTGATGGATAATCTGGAAAAGTTCTCCTGGCTGGAGAAAAGCTGGAAAATACATTCTTTACATCTACAAGCTAAGAAGATAGTGAAAAGATAAATACAGTGCCAGGATCTTGGGAAGGGAATATGTGCAGAAAAAACAAAAACTGTTTTCCTTCTGCTCCCTCACCACAACAATCAACACAGATTTCTGTGACCAAATGTGTAGCAGGGGGGTTCCATTTTCTGCACACACCATTTTCTGCATGCAAGCAATCAATTCTGCAGAATTGGACACCTGTTCAATTCCAACACTATCTACCTGGAGAGACAGTATCAAATCTCACAGGTTGTAGACTCAGTTCCACAAGACTGCCTCCCATTTCCAGTGCCAATTGCAGCGCCAGGCTGGTCTTACCTGTGCTTCTGACCACTGGCTATAAATTGAGGTTTCCCTGACCTCCTCCTTGGGTTGAATTTATTTGCTAGAGCAGCTCACAGAACTCAGGGAAACACGTTTTATCATAAAGCATATTACAAAGGATACAGATAAATAGATACATAGGGCAAGGTATGGAGGAAGGGGTACAGAGCTTCCATGTCCTCCCTGGGCATGCTACCCTCCAGGAAATTCCACTTGTTCAGGTGTCTGGAAGTTCTCTGTACCCTGTCCTCTTGGGGCTTTCACGGAGACTTCACCGGATAGGCACAGGCAAAAAAAAAGTATGATCTAATACTAATTAATAGACTGAGTAGGGAAATCCATTGCTATGGTTTGAATATTTGTCCCCTCCAAAACTCATGTTGAAATTTAATCCCCGATGTGTCAACATTGAGAGATGGGGCCTTTAAGAGGTGATTGGCTCATAAAGGTTCTGCCCTCATGAATGGATTAATCCATTAATCGTGGTAGATTTATGAATTAATGAGTTCTAATCAGAGTGGGACTGGTGGCTTTATAACATGAGGAAAAGAGACCTGAGCTGGCACGCTCAGCCCTCCTGCCACACGGTGCCCTGCACAGCCCTCAGGACTCTGCAGAAAGTCCCCACCAGCAAGAAGGCCCCCACCAGATACAGCCCCTCAACATTAGACTTCTCAGCCTCCACAACTGCAAGAACTAAACTCCTTTTCTATATAAACTAACCAGTTTCAGGTATTCTGTTATAAGCAACAGAAAACAAACTAGGACACCCAGCAAGGCCTGTCTGTTCAGATTCTTCTTGGCCTCTCTGTGCAGCATTCCTTCCTCCCAGGTACAGGGCAGGACCCCTTCTGAAATGGGGTTGGTCTCAAGACCTACAATCAGACAAGGTAGGTCAAAGAATTTCTTTATGGCCAGCTCCAAGACAGAAAGGAAGGGGAAGATTAGAGTACATTTTTAGTTTCTATGGCCAGCCTTGGAGAGAAAAAGGAGCAGGTAAAAGGAAAAAAAGAAGAAACTCAAAGAAAGAGATTCTGTTTTCTAAGATCTGCTTCCTCTGAGGCCTAGAGCACCCCAACATCATAACAAAAGACTGTATTTCACCTTTATTACTCTGAAGCTGCTCTGAAGCTCCTTCAGAAACCAAGGACAAAAAGCCAAATACTTTAACAAAGGATATGCTATTGTTTTAGTCCCTTAGGAAATGGCAAGGACTATGGGAGTTATAAGCCAGGAACTGTGTATTTACACACAAACGACATGGAATTTGAACTGCGTGGTTCTACCTATAAGAAGATTTTCTTCCCCCTCTGTCACCCTTGAGACAGCAAAACCAACCCCTCCTCTTCTTCCTCCTCCTCAGCCTTCTCAATGTGAAGACAATGACGATAAAGACCTTTATGATGATCCACTTCCACTTAATAAATAGTAAGTATATTATATTTTCTCTTCTTTATGATTTTCTTAATAATATTTTCTTTTCTCTAGCATACTTTATCACAAGAATACAGTATATAACACATATGACATACAAAATATATATTAGTCACCTATTTCTGTTATCTGTAAGACTTCCGGTCAATAGTAGGTTATTAGTAGTTAAGCTTTTAGGGAGTCAAAAGTTACTTGTGGATTTAGTGTCAGTGCCCCTAATCCCCACATTGTTCAAGGGTCAGCTGTGTGTGTGTGTGTGTGTGTGCGTGTGTGTGTCTATACAAGCTTGAAATAAATAGCTTGAAAAGGAAGTAAGAAGGAGAGGAACTGTTAGAGATTGGGGAGATTTAAGAGACATGTTATGAAAACACAATACATGAACCGTGTTTGGATTCTGATTGGAACAAACCAACTTTAAAAGACATTTTTTAATACAGCTGTGGACATGGGAATCATTACTAATTTTGTAAGGTATTATAATAATGGCATTGTGGTTTTCTGTTAAAAAAAATCCTGATCTATTAGATAGGTAAATACACACACACACACATACACACATACACACAAACAAGGGTGGGGGGAGGGGTATTTGCTGGTAAAATGACATGATGTCTGCTTAAAAACACTCTGGGGTAAGGGTGAGGGGAATGTTGCAGGGAGAGATGAAATAGGATTAGCAAGACTTTGATAATTATTAGTGCTGGATGATGCATACATGGTGACTTATTTCATCTCTCTATATTCGAAATTCTGCCTAACAAAAGTTTTAAAAAGAAAAAAAGCATTTTAAGACAGGACATTTTTAAAATATGACTATAGGTCACTGATTGTGTGAGATGGCCAGAGACCTCTAACCTTTGGTTCTCAAACTTTGATGTATCAAATTCACTGGGGAAGCTAATAAAGACTAAAAAGGTCCGGGCTAACTAAGGTAGGACAGAGGCTGGGCCTTGCTTTTTTAACAAGTTCCCAGGTGATGCTAATACCGACCATACTTTCAGAACCACGGCTCTAAAACTCTATCTGCAAAGCCACACTCAACAACCAAGGACAGGTAGAGCCAGATTAGAGAATCTCTGGGAAAACAATTACTTTATTACAAAGCACTCACTTTTCAGATATACTTTATAAGTGGGGTGAAACAACCACCATGGACACCCCCAGATTGTTCTCTACATATGGGTTACCCATTGAAACAGGTCAGGGCTTCAACTGCAGGAAGAACAACAAACGGGGAGGTCAGAGCATAAGGCCATCCTTTGAGAGAAGACATCTTCTGGAATGAGAGGAGGAGGACGGAGACTAGAAAGGGGCCTGGACAGGAAGAGAGGGGGAACGTGTGGGAAAAGAGGGCAAAAAGAGGAAGAGGATAAGAAGAAAGGGAAAAGAAGAGGGGAAACAGAATAAGCAAAGAGGAACTTTCAGAGGAGGGTATTAGAAGAGAGAAGAGAATGAAAAAGAGATAAAAGGTAGAAGGATGTTGATCCATTGAACAAATATTTATTGGAGCTGCTACTCTGTGTTGGGCAATAAGGTGGGTGCCAAGGATACAAGGGTGGTCACATATGCTCTCTTCCTTCAAGCATTCACTCTTGTGGGAAATGGAAGAGGAGGAAAAACAAACAGAGAGAAAAGAAAGGAAATAGGGAGAAATGAGAGAGGGGAGAAAGAGAGGAATAGGTGATAATTAGGAATGCAGATGGGAAATATATGAGTGATGAGAAGGCAAAAGGAGTCTTGTCTGCCACTGAGTCACAGCACATAACCTTCTTTTCTTAACATCCACTTGATCAAGCCTATATTATCTATCTCTGATTATAAATCATCAATGAAGCACAATCCTGAAATGCCCTGTTTCCATTAACAAAGTTATCCTGTATTCTAAATTATACTTATACATTTATATTGGTATATGTGTATATTAACAATCTCATAATTTTTCATCCAACATTTTACCTGGAGATTTTTTAAATTTTCTTCCTGGGCTTCCCAAACACTCCAATATTTCACTTAATCGTAATGTGACCTCTGCCACTACCACAATGTCAATGTCTTCCATTTTACAGCAGTGAATTACCTCATTTATCTGCCACAGAAGATAAACCCACTAAAAAGAGAAAATATACAACAAAATCAATTAAAAGCATATTATTACATTGTAGATAGAGTCATATTTTTCAAAACTTAGTGCTTCCTTGAAATCACCATCTTCTAATCATACGGAAATGTTATACAGGTACCTGCTCCTTATTAATGCCTTAATTACAAATAATATAAAACTCAGCAGTCCTTAAAAAAATGACATAAATAATCTGTTTATATAAATTCATAAAGTAAATTCACTCACATTTATAGTCTGCATATTCATAGCCATAATGGCAAATTTATCATGTTACTTTTATACATCAGTAAATATTATCTGTATCCTCAAAGTTCTCACTCTCTCTTCAAAGCAACTTTTATTATCACTATCAACATCCTCCAAATTAGAGAGGGGAAAGCAGGTGTTTCAGACTCCACACTAGGTACTTTAGAAATTAGCTTTTATGCTTATATCCCCAAAGCTTAGAACATAAAACCAACCATCACACTTTGAGACTTAAGATGATAAAACAATATTTATGCACTCACATTATTACTTAAGCGAGTACTTGATAAAAATCACACCTATGCATCCCAGTGTAGCTAATCTTAAGAGGCCTCAGAATCACCAGAGATAAAATATTTGTTTTTACTAAAATATTTTCTCCTAAGTTTCCAGGTTATAACATACAAATGCTCAACTTTCTCCCTCTCATGAAATAGCTCTTTTAAATAGTCTAAATATACAATTGCAGAGTGGGAAATGGAACTACTTATTTGTATTCACTATTATTATTCCTCTCATTGAATTTATCCAAGCTCATGTGACTTTAGATATACTATATTTATTCCTCCCTTAAAAGCCTGAAACACCTCTCTACTCCCCAAAACAACATTAGGACAGGGATGCAGAGAACACACATTAAAAGAAAGGCTCATTTGACTATAAAGAGTATCTTCTTAACACATACGTAAACAAATGATGGTCGTTACGTAGGTGAATAAACTGGGAAAATTTGGATTTGAAATGTTTATGGCAACTTGAATTAGCAATAACAAAAAAGCATGTGAAAAGAAACAAAAAAGTAATACTTTGTTAGTACTGATTCTATGGGCAAATTTTGCATAGTCATTTCTGGACATATTGATCTGCTGAATTCCTGACTTGCACTTCTGCCACAGGAACATGATTATGTCCACGACAATTTCTTGGTCAGGCTGGACATCCTGGAAATAAAAGTGACAAAGTAAATGAGTAAGAACAATCAGATATGTGTATGTAACATTTACTGTATGCCAAGTAACACACTGAGAGCTGTATATATACTAACTCATTTAATCCTTATACCGACCCTAAGAGGTGAGTACTACCACAATCATCCCCATTTTACAGATGAGCAAACAAGAGCAAGTGATTTTTCCCAAGATGAAATGGCTAGAAAGTAGCAGGTCAGAGGGATTCAAACTCAAGTAGTCTAGCTCCAGAGCCCTCAACTCTTAGGAATGTTCTATGTTCTTCAGCCTCTCTAAAAATAGAAGTCCCAAGCATTTTTTAGGCAAGTCTATAAAACAATTACTTCCATCAAACTTTGAAATTTATATATGCTTCTCTCTTTCGAAAATTCTTGCATCAAAATAATAAAGAATTAGGGCAGGAGGGAGATGGACTAGTAACTAGATAGGGAATAAGGAGCTGGGAAAGGGTAGAGACAAGAAGGAGAGGAGAAACTAAACAGAACTTCATATTGGGTATCAATGGATGACCCAAAATGAGTATGTGTTCTCTCACATCAAAGTTACTTGGCTCGGCTGGGCGCGGTGGCTCACGCCTGTAATCCTAGCACTCTGGGAGGCCGAGGCGGGCGAATTGTTTGAGCTCAGGAGTTCGCGACCAGCCTGAGCAAGAGCAAGACCCTGTCTCTACTAAAAATAGAAAGAAATTAATCGGACAACTAAAAATATATAGAAAAAATTAGCCGGGCATGGTGGCACATGCCTGTAGTCCCAGCTACTCGGGAGGCTGAGGCAGGAGGATTGCTTGAACCCAGGAGTTTGAGGTTGCTGTGAGCCAGGCTGACGCCACGGCACTCTAGCCTGGCCAACACAGTGAGACTCTGTCTCAAAAAAAAAAAAAAAAAAAAAAAAAAAGTTACTTGGCTCTTTTCAAAAGAAAACTAAAGTTACTCATTATATCTGAACTAGAAATATAATAAGTTTATGATTAAAACATACCAAACTTTGAGCTCTTTTGTGGCAGCTCTATGACTTAATTTGCATATATAACACCTTAAGACAATGCTTGGGAACATAATAGAGGTCAGTACTTGATTGAATTGAACTAAGACATACATGACTTTTTAAAAAACAGATAAATAAATGAAAGTTCCTTACCCTTTTAAGCCTTGATTATTATTTTTTGGTTTAACTCTCCTACTAGAATAATTCCATTTGCTGCTAATCACTTTTCTCTTGAAAATTAAATACCTGTCACAGGTTATAACATATTCCAATAAACCCAGAAGAAATGAAAAATGTTAGGATGGTGGAA
This sequence comes from Indri indri, assembly GCA_004363605.1. Classification (NCBI taxonomy): domain Eukaryota; kingdom Metazoa; phylum Chordata; class Mammalia; order Primates; family Indriidae; genus Indri; species Indri indri. The sequence continues at coordinate 2,828 of RJWJ010049394.1, read as the reverse complement.
CCTCTCAAGTCTCTTATTGTGTTTCACTTACCTGAGTAAAAGCTAATACCATGCTCTATAATTGTGGTTTGCAAACTTTCTTTGTAACAATAAAACCAAATTCTCAAATGAAATTCCATCAGAATCCCAATACCATATACAAAACTAATCAAAACAGGTTAGGGTGCTACTACTTAAAGTTGGGCTTCCAAAGAACCTCAGAGAAGTCCTGGGAATCCCTGGGTATTCTGTTTGATAACTATTGCTGTACTAGTTTTCCCTAAACATTCATACCCACATTTAGGCCATTTCTAAATACTGGCCATTATGTGTAAAATGACTTCCAATAATAACCAGGCTTTGTTTTCATGGACTGAACAGCAGTATTTTATTTTATTTTATTTTATTTTATTTTTGAGACAGGTCTCACTCTGTCACCCAAGCTGGCATGCAGTGGTGCAGTTATAGCTCACTAAAGCCTCAACATCTAGGCTCAAGTGATCCTCCTGCCTCAGCCTCCAGAGTAGCTAGGACTACAGGCACCTGCCACCATGCCCAGGTAATTTTTTACTTTTTGTAGAAATGGGGTCTTGCTATATTACCCAGGCTTATCTCAAACTCCTGGCCTCAAGTGATCCTCTTCCCTCAGCCTCCTAAACTGCTAGGATTATTGGTATGAGCCACTGCACCCAGCCAAAAAGCAGTATCTCATTAAACATATTAACTCTTCATTTAAACCACTGCCTTGTTTTTTTCATTATTAGAAATATAGCTAGCCTGGGAATTTCCCAAAAATGAACAGACACCCAAAATAACAATAATAAAAAGAAACTTTAAATCACAATCAGAATCTAACTCAATCCTATATTCTAATGATTAAACAATATAGAATTTTAGCAAGGTGCAATTCCTGCGATATTTTAAATCTGGCCCTAAATTAGGCATAATAACCTCCTTCCACACTGTTAAAAATTATTCAGACTAGCATCTCACCTGAGAATAGGTGCAGACACAGAAATGCAAGGTTGCTGCCAAATGGAAAACATCATCTGAAAATCCAAAAGTCTTCAAACAATTATCTAAATTCACAAAGTAGAGGAAAATGAAACAAAAAAGTCAACTACAAAATTTCAAATAGAAAAAGCACAGAAACACAGAAACTCTACAAAAATGACACAAATGATACGTGGGCAAATGCCATGTCGATAAGATAAATTAAATGCTTCCATATGAAAATAAATCTAAGCAGTCCTAATCCAACTAAAATAGACTATTATTTTCATTAATCCTCAATATGTATGCCAACTAAGCCTAAAAAGACATTGAAGAGGCTTATAATATTAAAATACACATAAAATATGGTGGTTGAAAGAAAAATAAACATAATATCTATCCAGAAATCACTAGAAGAATAAAAGTTATATCATTACTCGGTGCAAATTATTTACTGCAACTGAGAGGCCATGCAATTGTCTTAAAAACATAGCAAAACATAAAAAGCATGGAATTAAATAGTTCTCAATGGTCTAAGTAGTAGAGGCTGCAGATTTTCATCACATACACAGTAACTTTTAAGACTCGAAAAGTCCTAGAATGGAAAACACTGCATCCTGGGAAGACAGAAAAGATGACCAACTCTTCCCTTCCTAAGTGAACTAACTGATAACTGTGCCCTTTGATTCACTGCCCTGCTAGCCTCTCATTCATACCACTGAGCTAGCAGCTAAATGGAGCCTCATTCTTCTACTCGAAACTGTCCCTCAGAATAAAATCCAGCATCCCTACAAAGCCTAGTAACCACATTATCTGGGGCCCAGCTATTGCTTGACCTTGTCACCTACCACACTCCCAAACTTCACCACTATCACCAGTGCACTCCAGCCCATGTCGTTCTTTCAATAACCGAACACACTCTTGCATCAGGGCTTTGGCACCTCCTGCTCCCTCGGACTTGAATGTTCTTCTTCTCACCTCACCTATAAAGAGCATATTTTATCAGATAACACTATCTTAATTTTTCTAAAAAGCAAATAAATACTCACCAGGAAAAACAATTTTTTTTAAATAAATTTGAGCTGACTGTCCTTCTTTATGGTTTTCCAAAGGCAAGACGGAACCTTTGTTTTTCTTTACGTTGATTAGTGGTTCGATTGCCAACAGAAGAGTTAAATCCTTCCCTGCTTTCTTTGACTCTGGATCATCCTGCCCCTTAGAGAAGTATATCGCACAAGTTAATTAAATATCATTTCAACAAAAAGGAAACAAATGAATGGTTTTGCATATATTACCTGGAGAAAACAAATAAGATGCCCTGCTGAAGATTCAAATAAACTCCACTCCTCATAAGTAAAAGCCAATTTTATAAATTTCACAGCAGCATCCATGGAAATAACATTTTTCCTTTCTATCATAAGTTCCAGAAGAGATGTTTTTGGAAAAGCGAGTATTCCATTTGCACCAGTATTTGAACCTAGAAAAGGAAAGAGTGTGAATATCATTCATGCAAAGAAATATTTATTTACTAAATATTAGCTATCAGACACTGCCAAGCACTAGGAGAAAATGGAAAAGAAACAGGCACAATCCCTGCCTTCATAGAGTTTACACTAGTGGGGGAAAGAAGAAATCTTAGGGGGCAAATACAGGGTGCTGTCAGGACAAAGAGGCAGGACATCCAACACAGGTATGGGGCAGGAGGGCAGTCAGGGAAGGCTACCCAGGGGAGTGGCAGGAAATCTCAAACACAGAGAACTAGTGAGAGTTCAGCCAAATAGGCAGCTGGGTGTAGATTGGAAACTCAGGAAAGCAATCTGAAACAGGACTATAGCTTTTAGAGTCATCATTATATA
>RJWJ010049393.1:0-10286 GCA_004363605.1 Indri indri | reverse complement strand
TTTTTTTTTTTTTTAGCAACTCTTGCTTTAGAGCACTCTGTATGAAGGGAAATGACGATTAGTTTCAGCACAGGTGGTCAGGAATTACGAAAAGGATGAAAACAATTGCAGCAACTGCAAAAGGAGTGAAAATAAGTCAAGTTTGGAAATGAAATTGCTATTTCATTTAAAAATCATTTCTCTCGTCACAATTGGGGTAAAAATAATGAGATTGGCTAATTTTCTGATACTAGCTAAATGTCCACGTTTCTGTTTTGTAAATGAAGACAAATATTCCCTTTGATGTTATTATTTTTCCCACCATGAGAAGGAAAAAAAAAAGTTTTACAGTAGGTTCCATACATGTGCCCAGGACTGACAACCCTGGTGGTCCCAATGCCATCGCCTGTCTCATTTCTATCCTCAATGCCATGGTAGTATCTTGTCATGGGACAGATTAAAGTTGGTTCTGTTATTGCTGGGGACTTATGTGGCTTGGTGGAAAGAGCCTGGTTTTGGAATTCATCATACGTGGATGTGAATCCCAGTTTTACCTTTTAATAACTGCAAATGCAAGAAAATTAATTTTTCTGAGCCCTCATCATAGGATTTTAATGCAAATTACACTAGATAATGAGTGCTGTGTGGTTAGCATAGTTCCCAGCAGATAGTCACTTCTTAATAAATAGTTACAATTATTTACCATTGTCATCTTTACTCTCAAGGTGTAAGAATAATAAGGCAAATCCTCCCGCAGAGATAATGTTTGAATAAATAGTTTCCTACTATTGGATTATTATTTTTTACACTTGAATTTACATATCCTGTCTCCAAAGATCAATGAATTAAATTGTAGCTTACAAGGGGAGCAATTCTACTATTAATCTGCTCTGAGATCTTTTTTTTTTTTTTTTGAGACAGAGTCTCACTCTCTTGCCTGGGGCGAGTGCCATGGCGTCAGCCTAGCTCACAGCAACCTCAAACTCCTGGGCTCAAGGGATCCTCCTGCCTCAGCCTCCCAGGTAGCTGGGACTACAGGCATAGGCCACCATGCCTGGCTAATTTTTTCTATATGTATTTTTAGTTGTCCAGATCATTTCTTTCTATTTTTAGTAGAGACGGGGGGGGTCTCGCTCTTGCTCAGGCTGGTCTCGAACTCCTGACCTTGAGTGATCCACCCGCCTTGGCCTCCCAGAGTGCTAGGATTACAGGCGTGAGCCACCGTACCCGGCCTTGCTCTGAGATCTTGACGACCTTCCTCCTCTCTTCCCCTGCTACATTTTTGAAATGGGCCAACTCTACTTTTCCACGAAGTGATTGAGAAAAACATATTTTGATCACGACTCCACTTTTAATTTGCATGTATGTATTCAGATGCTGGGCTAAGGAAAGTATGCTCCACATATTTCCTGCCTACAGAATGAATGTTCCCGGAGAGATAAAGGTTGGTAGCTTCTAGTACTTTGCAACCAGAAAGGACTTTGGACTTCATCTTAGTTTGATTACCATCTCCCCTACTTGGCCTAATTATAATCAGTGTTAAGCACTATACCAAGTGCATGGTACATGGATTGTCTTATTGAATCTTTATAATAAACCTAAGAGGAAAGTGCGATTATTACCGCCTACTGATGGACGAGGACACCGAATGTTCGAGAAGTTAGGTAACTTGCTCTGGATCATAGGTATAGGTGTAGGTTCTCTCTAGTTTTCTGGACAGTGTCTAGTTAATACGAGTTCACAGCAGATATAAAACTTAAGGGAAGTCGATCAACCTTGGACATAGTGGAGGGGAATCAACTTCTTTAGAACCACTACTCTGATGGTTATATGAAGATAAGATTTCCCACTGTTGGATACACATACACACTTACGTTCTTTTCTTTGTTTGTTTTTTTCTCCATAGCTCAGGAGAGGCTGGAAGGAACACTTAAGTTCTTATTGTGCTACATAAGATACTATAAATCAAATATATAACATGAGTTATTTCTTATACATTTTGAAATGCCACTTTAACTCTTTTTTAAAAGAACCAAGTGAAAACTGATAATACATAAATAAAATAAACACTTAAATGACTTTATAGACTTAATAAAAAACTCAAGATGACATTTGATCTCTTTCTAATTTGAAAGCACAAAGACTATTTCTATTAATATATTGGAAAACTAACATAGTCTTTATAAAATATCTAGTGTTTTCAATTTTGGCCTTAAAATATGATAGAAAAAAGTGAAAAGAAAAACTGTTTATAATGCTATGTTTCATTTTGATGATAGAAAAATAGAATCCATATAAACATATATCCAAGGATGTTAACACATTCTTATCAGCAAACTAGTTCACTCTGGTTGTTTAGGAACATAGATAAGAAAAACTCACTTCCTCCTGAATGGAGATGAAAGAGTAATTTTTGACCCTACTAGATACAGTGTCACTGAGAAGTAAACAAAGCATTTTTTTTTTATATATTTTAGGAGGCATTATGTGAGATTCAGTAGGTATATGTGAGGTGTTACCAGGAATAATTCAAGGAATTTTTTTTCAATGCATATGACTAAAGTAGCTATTAGAACTATGTTGAAAATCATTTGCCAAAATAGTTTCAAAATAGGACATTTTTCTAACTTTGAAGTGAAATGAGATAAATGCATGTCTAATTCATACTTTTACTCTAATTTCAAAACTCATTTTTATGTAACATCAAGGTATAAAGTTTGATATGGGAGTGCTTTAAATCCTATGGAATTGTCAGGAGGAAGAGATTATGCTATCTCTCAGTAAAACAGCACACCACAGAAGGAACATTAGTTCTAAGAAATGAAAGAAACTTTGTATTAGCATTATTTTCTCATTTGCGAACATAATTAGTTTGCTTTCTGTAGATAATGAGTCAATTTGAAGTTACTCTTCACTTGGCCAAATCAAGGAGGCCCACCTTGTTTAATATTCACCATTACATTATTTAAGTCTTAGCTTGCCTTTGACTTGCTATATATTGCTAAGAACTTAGGCAACGTTATAGTTGCAATTCAGCTGCCTACATTCTTAGGATTTTTCATGCATTTTGTTAAACTTTATATTAAATCTCCGTAAACCCTCCTGCTTTTTTCTGGTACATACAGAGTGAGAATGAGCATCTATAGAAAGGAGGGCCCAGCAGAAGAGTGACATGATCTTTGACCTGCCTGTGACATACTGTATAAAGATTTTGGGAAATGCTGTCTAGGATAATCCATCATCAAGTGATTTGGTACAACCTTGATGACCCTGCTCTTCCAGCACAAGTGTAAACCTGGTACAGCTAGTGTTTGAAAAATTCATATTTACTGTATAAAAATCTATGCTCTAAAAAGCAATAAAAATATAAAATATAAGTTTGTCATATAAATGAAGGAGTATATATGTGAAAATATTGCTTTGTATAAAAGTTGCATAGTCACTATGCAGCTATGAAATCTATGAACTCTATAGACACTGGGGACAACTTTTCCAAGTTAATTAACCAGATTTTACAAGTGAGGGCACATGCTATAGTTCTCTTAGTTGTCAATATTCATACACATCTAGTGTACATCTCCAAATATACTTTTAGCTGCACCATATTTAATATCGTTTTCTACTTTGATGTGATAGACATTTAGAGCAAATTAAAAAAATGAATCTGGGTTGAATTAAGTAAAAGCAAGAAATAAGATCCAAGCCAAGGAATAGAAACATTTGCTATGTGATAAGCGAACAGTGAGAAGAGGTTGTTATAAGTTATAATTAGGATTCCAGAGAAAAAGACAAAGAAAAAAGATGGAGGGGCAGGGAGGAAGGAGGGGAGAAAGAGAGAGAGAGAGAAATAGTTCAGTCTTGGGATAAACTACGTGTCCTACTACTGGTCCTTAGAAAATTGGTGGTCTTAAATATTTTAGCAATTTATTTTTATTTTCAAGGCATCCACTATGAGCAGAGAAATATATTAAGGTACAATGAAATATAAAAGAAATAGTTGAAAAAGTTTCTGCTTTCGGAGTGTTCAAATCTTGTTGAAAATACAACATGCGGACAGGAAAAAGACTTAAGAATAAATAAAATCTATAATACTGCAAAGGAGTGCACACAGAATCCACACTTTTGTGGTTTTATACTGATATCTAAGCCTTTAAGCAGTGTTAGGTGGTAATTAACTATTCACCTATTGTATTTTAGTCTCACTCATGAGGCATGTTTGGGATGTAAGAGGCAGGTCAATATGTTAGGAGAGAAAAGTCATGTTGGGGAAGTGATATGTTAAGGAGAGGAAGTTACAAAGAGAAAGTCAGGAAACCAATTTCAAGTAGACATACTTCGATTTGGTGTACAAGAGTGGTGTGGCAAACTAGCTAAGGATTTATCTGTTTGGTTTATCTTTTTGAAGAGCAAACTTTTCATTTCATTGATCTTTTGTATTATTTTTTGTTTTCCATTTCATTTAGTTCTGCTCTGATCTTTGTTATTTCTTTTCTTGTACTATCTCTGGGTTTGGTTTGTTCTTGTTTTTCTAGTTCCTTGATGTGTGATGTTGGGTTGTTAATTTGTGGTCTTTCTATTTTTTTTTTTGATGTAGGCATTTAGAACTATAAACTTTACTTTTAGCACTGCTTTTACTGTATCCCATAGGTTTTGGTATGTTGTGTTTCCATTTTCATTTGTTTCAGAAATTTTTGAATTTCTGTCTTTATTTCTTTGTTGACCCAGTGATTGTTCAGGGGCATGCTGTTTAATTTCTGTATGTTTGTATAGTTTCTGAAGTTCCTCCTTGTATTGATTTCTAGCTTTATTCCTCTGTGGTCTGATAAGATACTTGATATGATTTCAATTTTTAAAAAATTTGTTAAGACTTGTTTTGTGGCCTAAAATGTGGTCTGTCTTGGAGAATGTTTCATGCACTGATGAAAAGAATGTATATTCTGTAGTGTTGGGTGGAATGTCCTGTAAATATCTGTTAAGTCCATTTAGTCTAGAGTCTAATTTTTCTTTGTTGATTTTCTCTCTTAATGGTCTGCCTAGTGCTGCTAGTGAGGTATTGAAGTTCCCCAATATTATTGTGTTGCTGCCTATCTCTGTATTTATGTCTCGTAATATTTGTTTCACAACTCTGGGTGCTTTGATGTCATGTAAATATATATTTAGGATTGTTATATCTTCTTGCTGAATTGCTCCCTTTATCATTGCCTAATGACCTTCTTTGTCTTTTTTTTTTTTTTACTGTTTTTAAATTAAAGTCTGTTTATCTGATACAGGTGTAGCTAGTCCTGCTCACCTTTGGTTTTCGTTTGCATGGAATATATTTTTCATGCCTTTACTTTCAGTAAAGTAGTATGCATGTTTACGGGTAAAGTGGGTTTCTTGTAAGCAGCATATAGTTTGATCATTTTAAAAATCCATTTTACCAATCTGTATCTTTTACGTGGATCTTCTAATCCATTTACTTTCAAGGTTAATACTGATATGTGAGGCTTTGTTCTTGTCATGTTGTTAGTTGATTTCTAGTTGTTTTATAATTTCTTTTTTTATTCTTTCTCTTTTCGTGTTTGTGCTTTGCTTAACTTCTGTCATGTAGCCATTCAATTAATTTCTCTCCCTCCTTTGTGTAATTGTTTTATAAGACCTGTGAATTTTATATACTTGTGTGTTTTTGTGATGGCGAATATTGACCTTTTGTTTCCATGTTTAAAACTCCTTTGTGTATTTCCTGTAGGGCTGGCCTAATGGTGGCAAATTCTCTTAGTATTTTCTTGTTTGGGAATGACTTTATTTTTCCTTCATTTATGAAGCTTATTCTGGTAGGGTATAAAATTCTTGACTGACGGTTGTTTTCTTTTAGCACTTTGAAAATGCCATCCCATTCTTTTCTGGCCTGTAAGAGTTCTTCTGTGAGGTCCACTGTTAGTCTGATGGGGTTTCCTTTATAGGTGACTAGATGCTTTTTTCTCTGTAATTTTAAATTCTCTCTTTAACTTTGACTTTAGTCATTCTGATTATAATATGCCATGGTTAAGTCCTTTTTGCAATGTAGTTGCCTGGAGATCATTTTGGCCTCCTGTATTCAATTGTCTAACACTCTTGTTATTCTTGGGAAGTTTCCATTCATTGTTTTCTTAAGTAGGTTTTCTAAACTTTTTGATCTCTCTTCCCCATTAGGGTTACCAATAATTTGTAAGTTTGGTCACTATATGTAGTCCCAGACATCTTGAAAGCTTTGCTAATACTTTTTTCCTTTATTTATGTCTACTGAATTATTTCAAAATACTTGTTGTCAAGGTCTGAGATTCTTTCTTCTAGTCTGTTCTTGAAGCTTTAAAGTATGTTTTTTATTTCCTTTAATGAATTTTTACATTCCAGACTTTCTGTTTGTTTTTTTGTATGATATTTATCTCCTTGGTAAATTTGTCATTCATATCCTGAATTGATTTTCTGATTTCTTTGTATTGGTTTCCAGATTTTTCTTCCATCTTATTGAGCTTCTTTAGAATCAATAATTGGAATTCTTTATTTGTCTTTATGAGGAATTGTTTTTGATTGGGATCTGTTGCTGGACAATTGTTGTGGTCCTTTGGTGGCATCATATTTTCTTGCTTTTATATTTCCTGTGTCTTTCCATTGATATCTGCACATCTAACGTAGCAGTCACTTGTTTTGATTTTTTGAAATTGCTTTTAAAGGGGAGAATTTTTTCCTGAAGAGGTATACGTGTTGTTGGCATAGTAGGACACTTTGGCTTTGGTTTGGGGTGCCTGCAGTAGTGTGATCTTTGTGTGATTTCTTAGGTAGTACACAGGGTCAATGGTATCTGTGATTTCCTCTTTGGCTTATGGTACAGGTACAGTTATTAGCTGAGGCTGTGGTGAAGTTTTGCTGTGTACTTAAATAGCAGCTGGCCCAATCTTTGGGCCCCAGTGGTGGAAAAAGTGGGCTGAGTATGCCTGATTTTAGGCCCCAGAACTTTGGCAGCAGTAATAGTGTGCTGGGGGGATGCAATTGTTGGGTTTTCAGGTGACTTGGTCATAAGCTAATAGTTGGAGCAGAGGGTTGGGTGTCAGGCCAGCTTCTTCAGCCCTCGAGCAGCTGGTGTGATGAGGGAGGTGGCAATAGAGGTGGTGGAACCACCCACTAGGACCCGAGTATTCCTGTCTTGGTGTTACTATTAGCTGCAATGGAATGGGCAGGCTAATCCCCAGACCCACAGCTGCCTATAACAGGGTGGTGGGTATTTCCCTAAGAGTGCTTGGGAGAGCTTGGTCTTCCCTGTCCCTTCCCGGCCAGGTGGCAGCTACAGCCTTGTCACCTTGAACTTGTCTCAAGGGTGGGGCACAGACCAATATCAAACTTTCAAATTGCTGCTAGTTGTGGACTTGCAATCAAAAAGGGCAGGATCCCTTTCAGGCAAGTGGCATGGGCAAGAAACCATGGATAGGGCTGTCCATTTGAGTCTCAGTCTCACAGGAGCCCATGGCAGGGTGGTGGGAATTGTCCTGTGTATATGTAGGAAAGCTTGGACTTCCCTGTCTCTTCTCAACTGGGCGCCTTGGGCCTGTGACCAGAGAGGGTGGGGCCTCTTCCAGGAGAACAGCATGGGCAAAATGCTAGGTGGAATGCTGTCTGCCTGAGTCTCAGTTTCAGTGCAGCTTGTAGCAGGGCAGTGGTAACCTCCATTCTTTAAGACAAGAAGTCTGCTGTCATTCTCTACTTCATTCCTGTATATGCGGTATGTATTTTTGGGCTGCTTTTAAGATTTTTCTTTTAGTCACTAATCTTAAGCAATATGATAATGAAGTGCTTTGGTGTAGCTTTCTTCATTTCTATTGTATATTTAATCATAGTCATTGTATTTTTCATTTGTTAAAGTACAATTTTGGTCTTTTTAAGATTTTCCGTGTCTCTTAACATCTCATGCTTTTTTTTTTTGCTTTTTTTAACAGATGGAATCTAGTTGTCATAACTTTTTAAATGTCCTTGTCTACTAAATTTGTCATCTGTGTCACAAGCTTTGTTTCTATTGATTGATCTTTTTCACCACCATTGGTTGTTACATATCTGCTTATTTACATGCCTGGTAATTTTTTTTATTGCGGTAAGAAAACATATCACAAAATTTACCATCTTATTCATTTTAACTGTACAGTTCAGTAGTGTTAAGTATATTTATAGTGCTGTGGAATAGGTCTCTAGAACTTTTTGCTCTTGCAGAACTGAAACTCAATACCCATTACATAATAACTCTCTCATCCCTTTCCCCTAAACCCTGGTAACCACCACTGGTTACTTTCCATATCTAAGTACATGACTGCTTTAGATACCTCATATAAGTGGAATCATATAGTATTTGTCTTTTTGTTACTGGCTTATTTCACTTAACATAATGTCCTCAATGTTCATCCATGTTGTAGTATGTGACAGGATTTTCTTCCTTGTTAAGCCTGCACAATATTATTCCGTTGTATGTATATACCACATTTTATTTATCCATTCATCTGTTGATGAACATTTGAGTTACTCTCACCTTTTGGCTATTGTGAGTAGTGCTTCCATGAACATGAGTGTGCAGATATCTCTCTGAGATCCTACTTTTAATTGTTTTGGATGTATACCCAGAAGTGGGATGACTGATTCATATGATAGTTCTATTTTTGAGTTTTTAAGGGACTGCCATAATGTTTTCCATAGTGGTTGTACCATTTTACAATCCTACCAACAGTGAGTAAGGGTTCTGAATTTTTCACATCCCCACCAATATTTATTATTAAGTTGTTATAATTTCCGGTTTTTTTTTTTTTTGATGGTGGCCATCCTAATCGATGTAAGGTTATATCTCATTGTGAATTAAATTTGCATTTCTCTAACGAATAGTATGGTGAGTATCTTTTCTTATGCTTCTTGGCCATTTGTATATCTTCTTTGCAGAAATGTCTATTCAAGTCCTTTGCTCATTTCTTAATCAAGCTATTTGATTTTTTTTTATCACACATTCCATGGATGGTGAGAATATTTATTTCCTTTTTTTCTTTTCTTTTTTTTCTTCATTCTTTATTAATGATGTAAACTTGAATAAACTTCACCGTCATCCTGAAACAGTTTTCTCACTCATACAATGGATTTAATACCACACACCTCCTAGTGACTAAAAGGACTAAAGGAAACAGGAATAGAACAATGCTGGCTCCTGGTAGTTCTAGCTTACCAAGTGTTACTTTCTTTCTCCTTTCTCCTTTCCCCTTTCCTTTTTATTTTTGGGACAGAGTCTCACTCTGTTGCCTGGGCTAGAGTGGCGTGGCGTCAGCCTCGCTCACAGCGACCTCAAACTCCTGGGCTCAAGCGATCCTCCTGCCTCAGCCTCCTGAGTAGCTGGGACTACAGGCATGCGCCACCATGCCCAGCTAATTTTTTCTCTATATATTTTTAGTTGTCCAGCCAATTTCTTTCTATTTTTGGTAGAGACAGGGTCTCGCCCTTGCTCATGCTGGTCTCAAACTCCTGACCTTGAACGATCCTCCTGCCTCGGCCTCCCAGAGTGCTAGGATTGTAGGCGTGAGCCACCGCGCCCGGCCTCCCCTTTCCTTTTTCTTTTCTTCCTTACCTATTGGTTCAATTGTCAATGGGCTATGAAATTCCCAAAACATATGGAATCAAGGAGAGGAGAAATGCAAGGTAGCTAGGTAATAATAGCCCCATCACTCACTGGGAGTAGGAAGTGTGTACTTAACGTGGTGACAAGTATGTTTTGAAATTCTCTATAAAGCTCACCATTAAGCCTTATAGTCAGATTTTTCTTTGTGATAGTTTATGAAGCTTCATTGTTGCAATGCTGGAAATCGCCAGCCCCGTGAAAGGCATCTAAACTCCTCTTTATGTCCTAAATCAGTGGTTCTTAACCCTGGCTGCGCGTTTGAATTACCTGGGGACTTACAACAATCATTTTTCAAGTTTCTAAAAACATATGGATACAGGAGCTCCAACTTAGACTTACGAAATCAGAATCTTTAGGGCACAGGCCCTGGCAATAGTATTGAAACAAAATTCTTGAAGTTATTGCAGTGATGTTTGCAAACCTTGGTCTAAATCATGTCACTATGATGTTCACGCAATGTGTGATTGGCATCGTAAAATATATTAACAGTATTAATAATGGTTGTGTAAAATGACCTTTAAAAAAGAACATAAACCAGGGGAAAGTTAAATTGACAAAATGCAGAAAGGTTATATATTATTTAAAAATATTGTCTATAAACTCTAAGACAAAACAGAATTCCCAAGGCCAAAACACCTAAAAAGGTGATAGA
>RJWJ010049392.1:0-10281 GCA_004363605.1 Indri indri | reverse complement strand
AAAACTAAAACTTCATGGGACATGGTAGGAGACACAGGAGTCAGTTAAAGCAGCTTTCATTGGGTAGATTTGGAATAATTTGAACATAAAAATGAATAACAGGAATAGATTATATATCACATTGAATAAAAATAGAATCCACAAGTCCATATTTAAATAACTACTTCTACTACCAGTACTAGCACTTCTACTTCTAATACCTAAATGAAAAGGGTAGGGGAAAAGGAAAAAAAAATCCCATTTACAATATGCCAACTAATAAATATATAAAGAAATGTTAGAAATAGCAAAATAATCATTTTACAACCAGCGTAGTAATAACTGATTCATGCAAAATTCATCAAAGTATGCCTAAGGCATTTTGTGAAAATTTGTTTGGCACTAGAAGGTTTATTCAGTCTCAAAGTCCTCAACAGATTTTGTTAAATATGAAGAGAAGTTTTTCCTATATACCACTTAACCAAGTGATCAAATGCATCACCAATGACATCACGTGTCACAGGATGTAATACTCTGAAAAGGACGAAGTATCACTGGTGAAATATATCAAATATAACTTGATTTTATCCATGAGAAAATAATCAAATTGAAATTAAAGAGTATTTGTAAAAAAAGCTGGCTTGGGTGATTCACAATGTCAATGTCACGAAAGACAAAGATCAAAACACAAGAAATGTGCCTGGTATATTATTCTAGAGACTTTTCTATGGAATGAAATTTTTCAGAATAATATATTGAGAAATATATGTGTTATTCCAAAAATTCTCATTTCTTTGGTGTCCCAAAGGGCCACTCATTTTTTTAATTAAAAAAATATTACTTGTAATATTTAAGTTTGTATAATGAAAAAGAGATTGGACTAAAAGATACTTTAATTTGAGATATTTAAGTCTCTTTGATTTGTATAGATTTCAGAGTGCTTCATTTTAATTTTTATGTTGATTTTCATAATTTCATATGTTTTTTAAAAATGCTTTTGCTTTTATCCTCCCTAATCTTCACTAGTCTTCTTTCCATGTATTTTACATCTAGATTGTTATCGTGGGAATGGCAAAAACTATATGGGCAATTTATCCAAAACAAGATCTGGACTAACGTGTTCAATGTGGGAAAAGAACATGGAAGATTTACACCGGTGTGTAAATGTCTTTATTTCAATATATACAATGTAGTGATAACAACAGATTGTATATTCAGGTACATACATTGCTATATCTTTCTATTCTTTTACGTATCATAGTAAGCTAATAAAAACACTACATTGATTTTTCTATACAACTCATAACATTGTCTCTCCACGTAGCAAACTTTGGAATACGCAATTCAAGTTAGCACGTATTTATTGAACATTTACTCTGTAGTTTGTACTGTAATTGGTACCACGGGGAACATCAAGAAAAAGTGGGCACCTGTTTCGGTTCCAACCTTCAAGGACGTGGTCGCATTGACAAAACAATTGCATAACTTAACAAGATAGTATATAATTAAGTGGCAAATCTGGTGTTTTGAATAGTGTATATTAGAGGATTGTTATGTTCTCATATTTAATATTAGTAGTTTATGAAATATCAATAAATGATCATTTTGATATGCATATATAATTAAAATATCCACTTAACTACTAAAAATTTATAGACATGTTTCCTCATGCAGCTTTAATATGTAAAATTTTATAATTATTGTTGTAATGTATATATAAATTGAAAAACTTTACATATATCACAGCATTACAGATTTTTATGTTGGACATACTCAAAAAGAAGGTAGCATCCACTTGGCCCTAGCAATAGTGACAGTGTTTACAAAATTACAAATGAAGTATGACAAATAATTGTGACCCAAAACAGATTTTTAGTGAACATCCCAGAATATATGCACTATAATAAAAGAAAAAAGAAGTGTCATTTGATCAAGTGCCTACAACATGGATGCTTTACATGAGTTATTATGTCATTTGACCACCACAATCCTATATGGAAGACATTTCAATACGTGGATAGGAATTTAAGGGCTCAAAGTCACTTTTCTTTAGTCTTACTTTAAATCTCTTACTCTCTTTCAAAATATACTCAATAGTGGATGATATTTCAATTAATTTATTTCACAAACAAATGTGATAGTTTTAAAGCAATGCTCTCTAGTGTAAACATAATGCAACTCACAAATGTAATCCATATATGTACCTTTAAATTTCCTTGTAGTCACTTTTAAAGAAATAAAAATAAAATGGCAAAATTAATTTTAATATATTCTATTTGATCCAATATATCTAAAGTTTTAAAAGTTTAAATATATATTCAATATAAAAATTATTAATGACATCTTTTATGTTCTTTTTCATGCTACATGTTCAAAATCTGGCATACATTTACACTTATAGCACCTCTCAATTTAGACTAGCCACATATCGATTGCTCAGTAGCCACATGTGGCTAGAAGCTACTACCTGGAGTCTAGGACTTCAGAGAGCAGCAGAGTTCTGCCCTCATGAATCTCATGCTCTAGTATGGGATGCAAGCAAACAGGAAATGCCAATACTGCATTATATATGAAAGAGAGCTTATTTTATACTATGGGAATGCAAAGAAGTGCCTACCCAGACTTAGATGGTCAGGAGCTTTCTAAAGGAAAGGACAATAGCTGGGACATACATGATGAGTAGGAATTGGCCAAGAGAAGTATAGGAGGAAGAGTACATTAGACAGAAGAAATAGCAAATGCAAAGGCTGAAATAGTGAAGTGTTCAAAAATGAAATTAATTGTCCTTAGGAAATTTCAATTTCCTTAAATGTAATAAAGCATAATCTTAAAGTCTGCTTCATAAGATTAGTCTAAGGTTATGTCTGTAAAGAACTTCTTTTTCCAGAAAATGAACTTGGTCTGGAAATGGTCCAAGTTTCCATGTTCAAGCTCTTTGCAATTTTACTTAAAATGATATATTAATTATATTCAAGCATGGTAGTAATTAATAACACAAGATAAATTCACTTAGAGGTCTTGTTTTCATGACTTGATCAGAGTGGCCATGTAGAATTTGACTACATTAATGTTATTGAGGTAAATGTAAATATTGATGTTCCATGAATGGCCTTGGTCTTATAAAATAGCATATAAGGTTTTTGCCTTTTTTGGTAATAAATTTAATTAAGACATAAGATAGAAAGATTGAAGTGTTAGTTATCTTTGAGAAAATCATATTTCATAACTATATGACCAGCAAAATTTTAGAATTTAATTATTTCATTAGCACATTATTATTAATTTTAAGTGTATCTGCCTGTTTTTTGTCATAGTCATATTGCTAGTGATGCTTTATCTGTACCTGAAATGTGAAAAATACTTTTACAATAGCTTGCATTTTCTATGCATTTTATAATTCTGATCTTTGCCATCTGCTTATTTTAGACAATGTTTCTCTATTTCTGTGCAGAAGTATTGTTACCTTCCACTATAGTTATTAAATAGAGGTAAAGTTACAAAATCCCTCATCATTTTGTATATGCTAATTATGGAGTCCCTTTCCATATTTCCAAGTTAGAAAATGTGCTAACAAATTGTAAGAACAACAGCAGCGACAAAATAGAGATCAAACAAAATAAGTAAAATTCACCCCAAGTAGAAGCTTGTGCTGGATCTGCTTTGAAAGTAATGTGCTAGGATTATATCTTCTTGAAGTATGTTGTTTCTCTTGGATGGAGTGAGCGTCTTGTGATGTTTGAAGCTTGTTGTTTATGCAGCCATATCTTCTGGGAACCAGATGCTAGCAAGCTGAATAAGAATTACTGCCGCAATCCCGACGATGATGCCCACGGCCCCTGGTGTTACACGGGGAATCCACTCATTCCCTGGGATTATTGCCCTATTTCTCGTTGTAAGTACAGTTAGGCATCTTTTTCATGTGAAATATTTTAAGTATACTGTATCTCCTCTAAAATGATACCTTCGTCAGAGTTGTAAATGATATCAGAGGTCTGGAGTTGATCCCCAAATGAGGATGCTCTCCAGAGAGCAACACACATGGACACACATACACACACACACACACACACACACACACACACACTACACACTGACATACGACTCATTCTCTCTGCAAAATCCGCAGTCCACTAAAAGACTCATGAACAGATCTGAAATGCTGGTGCCTTCATCTTCTCAGTTCTTTAACCCAAGAATAAGAAGAGACCGGAGATTTCTACCCACTTATCTGAATCCAAGATGGTTTTGTTAGAAGGATATTAGTGCATAAAGTAAAAGATATATGTAAAGCATATAATATGTGTTTGATGTACTTCATATAAAATGCATGTCTTATATACTTCATATAAAAAAGCCCCTACATGTCAATAGGGAAAAGGTGTGATAAGGAGTGAGTAATAAGGCTTTCTCAATACTATGCTACTTTTTTGAGGGTGAATTGAAAATCCTGCCTGGAAGTCAGTTTGGCAGTATTTATCAAAAGTAATAACATTGCTGATATACATCAAGATTTCTCAGCCTTGGCACACTGACATTTGGGGCTAGGTAATTCTCTGTTGTGGGAGGCTGTTCTTTGTATTGTAGGATCTTTAGTAGTTTTGTTGGCCTTTATCCACTAGATGCCAGTAGTACCACACCTGCCTAAGTCATCGCAATCAAAAATATCTCCAGACATTGCCAATGTCCCCTGGGGCACAAAATCACCCCCACTGAGAACCATTAATATGTATTGAGATAGAAATATGTCTTTTTCATGTTATTGAGTAAAAAAGCCTTTTTATAATGCTGTGCCTGTGGTAAGAGACCATTTTACTACACTTGTATCATAGCTGTATCTTTACAGCAAACCACGATGTTAAACTGTCTTCTTTTTAGAAAGAATGTACTTTTATAAGTTCAAAAAGAACCTTGTTTTAACAGTATTTTTCTCGTGAGACAAGCTAGTAGCAGCAAGTACTTTGAGAGTAGCAGCAAAAATACCCACCCTAAAAAAAGAGATAACAATATTGCTTTAAAAAATGAAATACAAATAAAAGTCTATATTTTTCCAGAATTTACATCAAATTAAAGAGGCAATTTTCACCTTAAATGGAATCACTAGTCGCATTTCATGAAATTGTAGCATAAAAAGACAAACTTCTTAAAAATGATGCTAATCAAATGTACCTGTCATTAAGACTTGGAATGGCTCTATTTTTAATAGGTTGGGAAATTCTTTATAATAATAACTAAATACCTTGTATAATTGCAAAGAAATGGTATTTCCAATGATTTTATTTTTCTTTTATCAGCCATGATCATAGCCTTTCAAATTAATTTGTGTTTTCCTAATGTTCTATAATTTCCCCATATTTGGGTTTGCATAGGCCCTGAAAATGTTCTCCCAGCAAAGATGTCTTTCAAGTTTTAACACTAAAACAACAAACAAGGCTACCTGTCCAGAGAATGCCATACAAAAAAAAAGAAAAACTGATTAAGGAGTATTTTTTCCAAGTGTTAGTTTTACATCACTACCTTTTTGTGAAGTCTCCCGGATTAAGAATAATGGAAGCTCATAGAAATATACATTGATCTAGGAAGAAAGAAAAAGTCAGTGATCTGGCTTATAAAACTGGTTACATTGCTTTTTCTATAGAATTCCAGATTTGTAAGACTCACAGCAGCTCCATCTAGCACATATGTATAGTTTAGAGTAAAATGCTCCCATATAATCTCAGGACACCATGATTTGGTTTATAAGCCTAACTAAGGGAGACAGGACTCTAATAAGTTAAAAGTTTTCAAAAATTTTTTTCAACTAATATTTTTAAACTAAAAGTTGGTAATTTGCTGTTGAAAGACTTCATGGTGTTTCTACTATTTGATTAAATGCTATTGCAGATAACTCATTTTTATTTCAGTGTATACCAAACATTAATTTCAATAAAGATTTCTGCAGTCATTTTTCCAACTAATATTTATAGCCAGGATTTATTTACATTTTCTTCCTGGTGAAAGGCTAGTAAAATTTATCTTTAGAAGATATGATTTATTATTATTTACATAACTGCAGAGACTGTATAAATCATTTTCACACTGTACATTTATTTCTCTTACAAAACATGTAAAGGTTTTTATTCTTGTTTTTCTAAAATGCTTACAAAATAATATTCGACATATTCTAAGCTTTTCAAATATGCAAACACAAAAATGTAGAAATGCCTATATGTTTGTGCATACACACACACTTAGTATATCTTAGAAAAATATTAACTACTAAGAATGCAGCTGTTAAGAGCATCAACTCTGATTTCCTAAGAATCCCAGACTCATCACTTTTTAAATGTCTTGGACAAGTTACTTAAACTACCTATGACTCGTTTTCTGTATTTGTAAATTTTATAATAAAAGTACTTATCATATCTGGATATTATGAACAGTGTTGCATAGTACACACTCAAAAATTTACCTTCCATCCCTGTTTTTATTTAATCAATCATTTGTTATTTTTCATTGTTCCGCTATTGTGTGCAAAGCCCTATGTAATATGCTAGGTATACAAAAATATAAACACACCCACACACTTCTTCTTCAAACAGTTTACAGCACAGAGGAGAGACATTTATATAAACAACCATAAAACAATATAATCATGTAATAGATATATATTAATATTAATACATAAAATGAGAATGGGAACATAGCTGTGTGACTAGAGAAATATGTGATGTTTATAGAATTTCGAATTTGAATTGAAACTTTAAGAATACAGTAAAAGAAAGATTTCTTTATGTTTTCAGTAAAAGCCCATGTTTGGTTCTAAGGCTATACAAACACACACACACACACACACACACACACAAACACACACACACACACACACATGCACGCACACATCTACTCTTCCACAGGTAAAATATTTATCATTGACATGTTTTCCTTTTTCAAATTTAAGTTGAAACAATACCAAATAAGATTTGTATTATATATATTTTTCAGACATGAGTAATGTTGTAGAGATAGTGGGGTAAGTAAAGGAAGAGAGATGAGAATAGTATTTGATAGCGAAATGGTAAAGGCCTAGAGAGCAGTTTCTCAAAGTTTTGCTCAAAGTATACAACAGAAGAACCTGGAGTGCTTTTTAAAAATTCAGAATCCAGCCACCTGCTTAGAATCTCCAGAAATCTGATTTTAAATGATATTTCAGCTTATTCTAAAGTGTAAGAAATATCAGATTAGAGGAAGCAAAACATATGTATTACTATTAATTATTAAAACCCCACATTTATAATACTACAAATTTTTAAAACTTTAAATATTTTAGTAAGATACAAGAATGAACTAAGCACTTCGTTTACTTATTAGCTTAATGCTTAGAAATAAGAGACTAAATATGCAACTAAGGATAGAATGAATAATTTAGTCTTTTCTCATCACAACATAAGAAATAAGTATCTACTTATTTACTTTAACATTTTCAAGCAATTGACTTGAGTGGAAAAAACAATATCCTTGAAAGTTTCATTACTGTAGTCTGCCTCAATCATAATTTGTACTGTGAACTAAAATACTGACCTCAGCTGACTCTAAAACAAAACCCTCCCCCAGGATAAGCAAAGAGGAAAGGGAAATGATAAAATTTCTATGTTCACCTTTACCCTTATTCATTTAAAATATCTAGAGCTGGAAAATGAACACAAATAATCATGTATTAATTCTCTTACCTATCCTCACAAACAACAATCAAATTTGTATCCATATGCCATTGTTGTTTTGTTGCTAGTTTATTTGAGCTCAGGGCATTTCCAGGGATTAACAACCATCTGGGTCTAAACAGTGCCTGACTGAACTCTATGTCATCAATTCTGAACAGTCAAACGTTAAGCTCCAGGAAATGTCTTGTGTCTCATTTATTACTGCATAAGTATTTCCAAATCCTAGCATCTTCCAAGCCTTTCTCTTTACAGCAATTAAACCCCAGTAGAGATGAAAAAGTAGTAAGTTATGAGGTTTTAGTTAGAATTAATTTGTAGTTTTCAGTGTTCTCTTTTTCCGTACTTTTTTTTTTTTACTAGCATCTGGAAAAGCCAATCTTTGAAATATTCTAACAACAAAACATAATTATATTTTGTTATCCCTCTTTTCCCATTAGTGACATTAATTTCTATCATCCGGAATTCTTACAAAGATTAAAAATGAAAGTTTTCAGAAAAAATGTAAATGATTCAAATTATACTAAAGACAAAATAGTCTATCTATGAAGGGTCCAAGCAAACATATGCATTAGTTCTATTTAATGAAATGTGCATTGTGTACAACGCTGGGCATCTTGGTAGAATAAAGTGACTCCTTGATGCCAGCAGTGAAATTCAAGCTACCAATAGTCATCACACCACATACCTAAGAACCTTCACAGTCATAAAATTGGGCTCTCCTCACATCACCTAGTGCCAGTAGGCATATACCTACAATATGATCCAATAAAAGTAATACATAATTACTCAAGAGAGTACTATGACATTTTATCTTTGAATAAAATGTTAAGAATCTTAGGAAATTATTCAATGTATGGATACTTGAATTTTAATATATAGTTTGATTTTATGCAATAGACACATGTATGTATGAATTATATTTATCGATATATTTATTTTTACAGGTGAAGGTGATACCACACCTACAATAGTGAATTTAGACCGTAAGTAATCATTCAAAATATAAGGTATATCTGATTTTCTACGTGTCAGAAATGATGTCATTATTTTCTTCATAAAAAATTGTTTTATACTTTATTAACTTCCATTAGAAGAATAAGTTAATCTATTTGTTTTTATTTAAAATTTTTTCTATATGTAGATGAAGGAATTTAAAAGGCAACTGCATACTGAATATCAAAATTCAATTCTCTATCGGAAAATCTGTAAACTGATATATATGATTTTGAAAAAAGCATTTATACTTACTTCTAATTTGGGGCACAATGTATATAATGGATCACTTTTATATACACTGCCCTTTAAATAAAATTGGAATGCTAAAGTCAGAAAGAATGAAACCAGAAAATTGAAAAGTTATTCAGTGTCTCCATTCTGCTCTATCTTTAAAGCTCTTTGCTCTCCCTGCAGTCTATTAGGCAAAAGACGGTATAATCTGAGAGGTTCAGTTAAGCCTCAATTTAAGAATCTAGTGGGAACTGATTGTTCTTGCTTTTCACATATTTCTTGGGCTGAACAAAGTTACCCAAGTGTTTTGATTTAAAAGACCACCTGCTGTGCCCCAGGCTGAGGAAGCCAATGGAAATCTATTCTAGACCCTGGGCAGAAGTAGAAAGAAGAAGGCGAGGAACGCTGAGGAGGGTTAGGAAAATGTTTACTTCAAAGAATTCTGTATTATGTCATTTGGACATAATAATTTGGATATAATAATTATGTCATTTGGATATAATTTCAATAAATTTAATTTTGGTAATATGTTTTGAAATAGCTCTACATTCCTACTGCACAAATTCAGAAAAAATAACCAAATATAGTTATGTTGTGCTTTGTTTCACTCAGGCGATTGATTCCTATTGACATTTAGAAATAACAACTATAAATAACATTGGTTCATTTTACGTTGAGGGTGGTGAGGGAAGTACGGCATTAGCATTAGGCCTGAGGAACTTGTTTTTAGTGCATGAGTGAGCAGAGCCGCTGTGACTATCATGGCAATCCTGTCTGCCTTGACTCGATTCGTTTTTCTGTGTCACTCTCCTCCTTGTATGAGGATGGTAAGCATTAGAGGCTTGATGCGGTACAGTGGTCATATAATACTACTCTTTCTCCAAAATGTCCTTCTGATACAATTGCGGTAGTTACATTTGTCTAGTTATCACTGCATTTAAGAAAACTGAGAGGCACTGATTATTTCGAAGTGTTATGTCAAAATGTTATGTTTGGTCCTGGTTTCAGATCCTGTAATATCTTGCGCCAAAACAAAACAATTGCGAGTCGTAAATGGGATTCCAACACGAACAAATGTGGGATGGATGGTTAGTTTGAAATACAGGTAATTATTAATAGATGCCAAATCGAACATTTAGACAATTTGCAAAAGTCATATTCCCAGAAGTATGGTCACACGTGGATTGCGAAGGTTGTGCCCCCGACAGTGCACCCAACTGAGGAGTTATCTGAGGGGACTGATCACATTCTGCTTGCTCTGGACTTTCCAATTTGTGCTTCCAGAGGTAGTGAATTTGAAATGTTCACAAAGACCCCATATGTGTCGGCATTGTCCCCGAATCCAAGGGACACTTTGGTTTCGATTAATCATAGAACAACT
>RJWJ010049391.1:0-10263 GCA_004363605.1 Indri indri | reverse complement strand
AAAACTTGTATATTGGGGTGGTCTTTTCTATAGCTATCATTGTAATATTTCTCTTTCACTCTAACCTTTGCAAAATGACATCACAGGTGTGTTTCAAATAGGTTTGCAGTCAGTGACGATGTCGCCGGGGTCAAGGTTCTTGCTAATGTCCCGGAAAGGAATTTCAGGACATGCGCACGATCGAGAGAGAGAGGCAAGTCTCTGAAGTGGACGCGGACAGGCTTAGAAAAGGCTGTGCAGAAGCAAAAGCGAGCTCTCAAGAAAGGGAGTGGACAGGCTGGGAAAGAGCCACTGCCCCGAACGCCGAGCATTTGCTGCTTTTATTTGTTGAAGTCAAGGAAGGCTGAGCGGTCAGTGTTCATTCTGTCCAACCTCGTTCTTACTCATAGTTCCCGTTTTTCTGACAAAGGGGTCAAAATCACAATATTAATTTATTGTAATTGTATTGTAATTGGCACAATGAGGGAAAGGTCACTTTGCACCTGTGCAATGCTGGGAATTAATGGCTCCTTTCTCCTCCTCGGGTCAACTGTGGATCTGGCTGTTCATTCAAGGGCTGCTTGCTCGAGCCGACTGGCTAAGCTTTCTGTTCCCACCTCCCTTGCTCATACCCAGCCGACTACCTGCTATAACAATGGTACATAAGCAAAGGCGTAAGGATTAGAGAATCATTTCTTCTTGAGATCTTTGAGCACTGGCTATGTCCGTGCCTGTCGTGTGGTGCAACAGCAATGCCGGTGGTCGGGGCAGCGGGGACCCGCCAAGGGTTCACTCAGCCTTTGACTCAGGCTGGAGCAGGGGATAAATGTCCTCGCCTCCTGGCCTCGGTCTCGTGCTCTGCAGTACAAGATGTCTGGCAGCTCCAAGCTTCTGTTCTCTCTGGCCAGCTGCTGCCAGTGCATTAGCGGCTCTCTAAGAGTCCTCTGGCGCCATGATTTTACAACTTTATTGTTGGACAGAATATTACCCTCTTTTAAAAACAGGAGCCCATTTATATTTTGCAGAACTTATGTTTCCCAGTCTATGACATTCATTAGCATCAACCTCTTGTTAATAAAAATGAAGCAACAGTTGATTCAGTAAGAGGTTTCTGAAAAAATAAAATGAGCAGAACTCAGGCATTTATGACCACCGGAGACTCCACCAGTCGCCCTGGAAAGCCAGGCAACTGTGAGGAGGCACCAAGTGCATTCGGTCCCGGACTGCCACCACCTGACTCTCCCGTGCATCAGATGGCTTTTGCCAGGCCACCTGCTGGCAGTGTTGTTTTCCCTGTGTAGTTGAGTGTATCTTTCTTTAATTGTGGGGATCCCAGGCTCATTACCAGTTTGAAAGAACTCTTTGGTAATTTTGGGGGCAAAGTTAAGAATTATTCGGTGATACGGATAATTTCCTCAACTCTATTGGGGGGGACATTTTTGTGTGCTAGATGTTATTTGAGTATGGCAATTCTAAGACTTTGGTAAAGAACTGTGACCTGGACCAGACTGGGAGCTCCCTGTGAGTAGGAGCTGTGTGCAGTCTCACCAGTACAGGGCAGGTACTCAGTACATGCTTGTTGAATGAGTGAGTAAGTGAATGAATGGTTAAATTTTAGGACTCAAAAGCCCCTTGAATTCTAATTTCTTAGCTTTTACTTTGTAAGAACGACTGAATTTACTTAGAGACTATATATATATATATATATACACATATGTATAATTTATATCACAAAGGTACTGTTTACATTTTATAGACTCTTCTAATACTGAAGAGGGTGAAATGAGAATAATTATTAATGGTTAATGATGTTTTCCAGTAGGATTTATGATGACAGAGTTTGGCTTTCTTTGGTATAAAATGGTATGTGAACAAAGGCAGGAAACCATATAGGAGGAAACTAAACACCAGAAGAATTTCTCTCTTCATTTAGGAAGAACTGAAAGAAGAGGGCTTTTTCAGATCTGACCACAGAGAAGAGACTTGCAAAAACTTTGGTGTGATATTCTGTTGGGTTCTGTTGATTTAATAATGCCAGCAAATTTTTAAAAATATGTACTACCCAAGTAAAATAATCCCTTAACTATGAATATGATTCTTCATTTAGATAAATGAATATAAAAATGGATCAATTGGCACTAAGCTAGTTTTAGAATTAGTGTAATTATCTGGATGATATTTTTAAAGTCACCCCATCTTTGCCGGTACGGCATGACTTACAGGATGTCGTGCCTCCCCCCGTGTGGACAGGATGGTGCCTTTTCACGAGCGTCACGTCAGGCAGAGTGTGACGTGGGGGTGGTTTGGGAGTTTAGATGCGGGATGGTGGTGTGCTGCATTCAACGCCCCGTGTGAAGCCGGCATCTTCCCTAACTCCCGCTACATTGTATTCTGCATCGCCAGAGAGAAGTCTGCAATTTCTTTTCCTAGCATGGTTCAGAGTTAGGCTTTTCCAGTGAAAAGTGGAAGAAAAGAATTCTTTCGGGCAGGTGAGCCAGTTCGCTGTTGCTTTTGCGGGGAGCACCCCTCAAGAACCACGCACTGCCGCAGGCAGCTGCGATCACTGGAGGCAGGTGGCTGCCAGGGGCCCTCCTGAGAATCTCCTGCTTTGATGCCCCGAGGCAGCTGAAGTCTGGGTGACAGCTTCCCTCTAATTCCTGCTCTTTCAGATTTTGTAACAGCAGATTTCCTGACCCTGACTTTCCCGGCCCTACTCAATGGCCACGTACTTCCTTGAATTCGGTCTTTCTGTTTGAAATGCTTAGTGTCTCCTTTCTCTTTCCCTGAATGAACCCTGCCTGTTAGACCGTCTTCACCAACCTCACATCCAAATGACCCTGAGCTCAGCTTTCTGGCAGTCTTGCAATAGGGGATGGGGACGGAGCTGTTCAGTTTCTGAAAGTAAATGGAATTCATACCCTGGGCAGCCCCAAAACATGAGGCCCAAGGGGCAGGGAGCAAGAACGGGCCTGAGGGTTGGGTTGGCCACAAGGAGCAGGGGCAGCATGGAAAAGCAGAGCCCAGGAAGATCACCAAACAAGGACTAGCGGGAGAAGAATTTTTAAAGGGAATCTCTGGTGCGGAGGGGGGACGGTGGTTGGCTTTTGGTGCTGCTGGGTCAGTTCTCAAAGACATTCCTCTGGCCATCAGAGGGCATGTATAACAAAGGAACAGACCAAAACCTGACCAAATATAGCATCTTTAAGGTGAAACAGCATCATGCACAGATTTAATCTGCACTGACTGAACCAGGACCATGTCTTTTATGCAATTAAAAACACCATACGATAAGGATTTATGCTAAATCGAATTATTTGCCCCATTTCTTTCTTCTTCAGTAGTAATGCTAGGCAGCCACATTTGGCCATGGCCTCGGTGTGAGAAATGTACTTCCTAGCCCCTTGATTTTGGGCGTGGCCATGGGACCTGTTTTGGCCAATGTAACATTAAAATGTTGATGCAAAGAGAGGCTTAAAATGCACTTACATGGTTGGCCTCACTGTCTTGTGTATCTGCCATCACCACGGGAAGAATACTCCCTAGACAGCCAATGTCTCTCCAGCCTGGGCTCTAGAACAGACACATGGAACAGAGACACTGCAAAGGACCCACACACCCAGAGGCACATGACTGATAAATGCTTATTGTTTTCCATTGAGATTTGGAGATTATTTGTTAGGCAGTGAATTCGTAGCAATAGCTACCCAATACAGGTTGCATACACCATATCATAGACACTGTTCTTTATGGAATAAAGAATTTTCAAGGATCACTTCGACCATGTTCAGTTTTCATAATCATTGCACTGACTTTAGCCTCAAAGTCTTGTGTAAGGTAAGATTCCACCCTGCTTTCAGTGATAGCCTTGTTTCAGTCTTGTTTCAGAAGTAAAAACTGTGCCAATTTGTTGCAGCTCATACCCTAGCTGGCTTCCATATCATTTAGTTAATGAAATGATTTATGTGGACAAAAACGTCTACAGATACAAGTCCACAGAAATTATTTCCTCCTCTTATCAGCAACTAAAACCTGTATTTTTAGATAATTTTACAATTGTTTTATCTTCTATTTTGCACCTTTAGTGAAATTTACACAGCAGAGAAGTGTCTTTAAAAATGAACAAACTTATAAAAAAGGCACAAACAAACTGAGAAATATACACAATCATTCATTTGGCACCATCTTCTAAAATTTCACACTTCGGGGATAAGCAAAATTAGTATAATTCACTTCTTAAATTGCTTACTAACGCTGTAAGCCAGGCCGTGCAAGAGGAGGGAAATTGCAGCTTTCGATGAGATGTGACAAGCGGCCCTCCGGAGGGTTTTAGTGAACGGAGTGAGGCTGACGGACGCCAAACCTACTGACCCAGCACGGACGGCTTCTTGGTGCTGAACTGCCTGACCCATCGTGTCCCCTTTACATACAGCACCCAGAGTCTGGTCAAGGGAACTATTTCAGTCACCAAGTTTTTCCACTAGCTTTTGCTGAGTTGAATGTCAATGGTAAGCCACCCAGGCAATAGTTCTTTAACAGAAAACTTTTTCCTTTCTGTGGGGTAAAGGTTGGGCTATACCATGGTTGCTATGGTGACAGACTCCTTCCCTGAGTTCACAGAGGGCCTCTTGGGAGCCCAGAGAACTCTGTCTGTGTGGGCCCAGGACTCCAACACTCAATCTCAGGGGGCGGATTGGGAAATTTCCCCGGCCGGTTTCTCACTGTGCAGGTCAAGGGAGGAACAGGAGCACCTGTGACGTGGCTCCCACAGGTACCCTTGCGTCACCTGGCCACATTTGTTCCTGCTCCCCGTTCTCCCCCAGGCCCTGCACGGCTGCAGTATGGTGTGGCTAAACACACGGGTCGGCCTGCCTCTGAGTCCCCACCCGACACCTAGTCGCTGAGTGAACACGCGCAGGCTGCTGAACCGATTTAGGCGTGATCATCGCATCTGTAAAGGGGAGACAACAACAGCACCTACTCTGTAAGTTTATTGTGAGACTAAGGTGAGACACACCCAGGAACCCAGGTTGATGAACTCAGATGAACCCAGGTTATCCAACCCCCAGTCCAACCCCCCGTTAGCGTGTTGGAAACAGAAGATAAGTCAGTCATCTCAGGGAGTCTCATTGCAGCCCAGAGAAAACTGAGATCCTTCAAGAAGTGAAGGGAAGGCATAAAATCTTAAAGTTGCCAATGACAGAGACACAACTTGAATTGAGAACCCCAAACCCCTGGCCCAGTGAGCATCTGATTAACTACATAGACTCCCTCACTCCCCACGGCAGCGGGAGAGCCGCTCCCCTCCACAGCGCTCAGCGCCTTCCCTCTGCAGAAGCTCAGGGAAGCGGGCAAGGGTGCTTTGTCCTGCAGGTGTTGTTACTCTGTCGCTCCGAGGACCCTTTCTAAAGCGTTTACTGGAGACCTGGGCCTGGGAGTTGAGGCTCCACAGGGCAATTCCCGACCTTCCCCTTGGGCCGTTATTTATGGAGCCCCTGTGTGCCGATTTGGTGCTAGCCAGGGTAAGGACCCTGCAGGTGGGCCGCCCCTCCTGAGGAGTAAGTCTAACTCACACCGTCGCCTTCCGGTCCCAAGCTCCCCACCCGCGATGTGCGAGCAGTTTGAGGAATGCGTTCAAGTCTTCCCAGCCAGGCACAGACAGACAGGTTGTCACCTGCCTCAGGTGCCTCCATTTTCTTTTTCCCCTGCACCTGAATTTACACCTCCATGTCTCTTGTCCTTGGGGGGTGTCCGTCTCTCTGCTTTGGTCCCTCAGCTCTCTCACAACGTGGCTTCAGTAACTGAGGGGAATATCCGGTATCTCAGTGACACAACAGGGCCACGTGGTTTGATGGCTCTCGCCACAGAGCCATCTCTCGCATGCAACCCCTTCAAACAGGCCCCTTTGCAGTCCACGCGGGGTCACTGGGACCAACGCTGGGCAGGGTGTCAAAGACAGAAAGCAGGTGCAGGGAGGAAGAAGTGGAGAACACGACGGCAGAGAAGGCAGAGAGGTGTGTGCAGAGGGCACCAGCACCCGTCAGGAGTCTCTCCAGGAAAAAGCAGCCGGCTCACGTGTGCTACTGACCACTCGCCGAGCAGTCACCACCGTGGCCCCCTGCGCGCCAGCGCCGTGCCCACGGACGCCTACCTGACCCAGGATCGCTGCCCCCGTCAGAATCAGGCAAATTCAAACTAATTGCAGGGAGAGGGGATCGAAAAAGCCAAATCTTCCAAAATGCCAAAACCCAGTGACCCTGGTTGGCTGTTCACTGCAATCAGCCTCTCACTCGGTGGCACAATGAGTCGCTTTCCTTTGCCCGTGGGTGC
The DNA here is from genome assembly GCA_004363605.1 of Indri indri. NCBI lineage: Eukaryota > Metazoa > Chordata > Mammalia > Primates > Indriidae > Indri > Indri indri. The sequence goes on along the minus strand of RJWJ010049391.1, from coordinate 3,957 downwards.
CTCAGGGCTCCTCACCCCATCTCCGGGAAGAGTGAATGAGTCATTCCACTGGACACTTCAATGGGGAAGCAACTTCCAGAATTACCCTGGATATTTTTAACACAAACTTTTACTTTTGGAATAATTTAAAATTTTCAGAAAAGTTGCAAAAGTACTACACAGAGTGTCCATGTATCTCTCGTCCGGTGTCCCCCAGTGTTAACTTCTTGCGTTACCATGGTACATCGGTGCACTGCTATTACTAAACTCCAGACTTTATTTGGATTTCCATAATTTTTCCCCTAAATAGGTCCTTTTTCTGTTCTGGAATCTTATCCAAGACCCCACATTGCATTTAGCAGAATTTTGCTTTGAGGTCTCTGCACACTTAGCAAAAATTACTCTAGGTAAATAAGGCTGTATCTAAGTGTTTAGAATTTGGACTCATAATTTCAAAGGGCAAGCTCACATTTCCGCTTTGTTTTGTGTATGTACACGCAGTTTAAATAATTAACTTAGCAATCAACCATTTCCAAAAGAAGGATTTAAGTTTGGTTTGGGATTTATTTTTTTATTTTTTTTTTTTTTTGCAAAACACATTTTCTACTCCTGACTCCCTTCATTCAGAAACGGCAGCAACTGACTCTTCTTCCTACTGGATGTGCAGAAATGCCCCACAGGGCAGAGTCCCCGCTCTTTGGAGTTCCACGAGCCCCAGGCAGGCTGAGGCAGGGCTCATTTTCCCTGCGGACGTGATGGAAAAGTTCTGTCCTCTAACAAATATGAGCAACCGGCTTCCTAAACACTCGTGTGAAGGTGTGAGGCCGAAGACAAACCACATTCCTAGTTGAGAGCCTCGGTCTACAGCTCTAAGAAGTGCTTCCTGGCATTTGTGTGACACCTTTTCATGAAGAAATTCTGGAATGGGGGTGGCCACAGTCAAGTTCAGAGCTGGGTGTGCCCGAGGACCCCCAGCTGGTGCCAAAGGGCCCCGGGCTGGCTGGGAGGGCGAGGCTCACACAGCTGTTGCTTCTCTTCCTAAGAGCTCTGCAAAGCCCCACAGGACAGCGCCCCGCTGACTCACATTGCCACGAATTCCGCTTTTCCCTCATGAAGGAATCTACTGGCTCCTGTATCTATTTAGCAGGGGGGAGGTATTTAAGGGTGATGACAGTGACAATTGTCATTCATATTATTATGGGCAGTCCCTGGGTTAGAGAGGACTCGACTTAAGCATTCCATACTTACGAACGGGCTCCCAAGTCTCCCCACAAAGATAATTTATAATTAAATTAGTAATTCGGGAACTAGTTTCTTCCGAGCACGTAAACAAACCTGCACGGCACCTTTATGCTAGCGCCAGTCTCGTGGGACAGGCAGTGAGGAAGAGCAAGGACGGGAGGAGTCAGAAGACCCAGAGCCAAGAAAGTTCACGGCAAAAGAATTAGCTGAAGCTTCTGTCTCACTGAAGCAGGATTTGTTAAACTCGAGGAGCAGGATCCTAACACCGAGCAGTGTCCAGAGGTTTACTGCGCAGTTAGTGAGACATCAGCGGCTACGAGGTCATTCACGAGGAAGAAAAGACAAAAGCTGTGCAAGCAACCCTAGATCCCCTTTTCAGTGCTGAGCTCCCTCCTCCAGCAGCAGAGTCAAGCCCTGACCCTCCAGCCCCCGCTCGTCCTCGCCTGCGCCACCATCGTCACCTTCCCGCCTCACACGTGCCCCTTCCGGCAAGCAAGACACTGATGCAGCATCAGGTGAATGTCAGCTTTTAATGTTCTTTTTTGAAATTTCTCCTGTCTCCTGTCTAAACTTTTTGAGTTTGCTTTTATGTACTATTTGTTTGAATTAAAAGAAAGCACAATGGGCTCTGTAACTTATTATTACAGAGGTATTATTATTATTACGGTATTACACTGTAGTATTTTTACCACACATGAGCCATTATAGTTATTATTATTATTACCATATATGCGCTGTTCATCAGGGGTCCGAGTTATATACATAATCTGACCGGAAAACATTCTCAGGAACGTATCTTGTCCATAACCTGGGGACCACCTGTCTTTAAGTACTGAGTGTTTTGACACATACCACGTGCTTAATAATACTTGCTAGTTAATTGATAAGTGGCCAGGGTGAATGAAAACTTAAACTTAGAAGAGCACCAGACTTACAAGAGCTACTTTGGGGGAGCACTTTGTGTTCGTCGGCTGTGAGCAGGGCATGAGAATGGTGACAGCGGAGAGAAGGGGCAGAGAAGGAGGCCGTCACCTCCCACAGATGTTATTGGACCCCCCGACTCTGGGCACGTCTCTGTTTTCTTTCGGAGGCACACACTTTTGTTCCCGATTCATTAATTCTTTTCAGAGAAAAGTATAATCTCAAGAAAACTTCCTTTAGGAATTCTAACATCATTCAGTCATTTTTTCATAGGATAATAAAAAATGATTTTAAACTAAAAATTATTTTTGTAAATAGCTAAAGAGTGCATCCTGTGATTTTAGCTACAATTTTCAAAATATTCTGTCTTTCCTCATTTAATAAGTAACCTTTTGTGCTTCATTCTTTAAACGAATCACACAATTATTTGTTATCAAATAAACTACAAAATTATCTGCATTGTGTTTGTTTTGGACCAAATGTGTATTAACATATATTGAAATTTGACTATACATTATAGCATTAAAGTAAATTAAATGGGTTTATCTATATAATTGTATTGTTTTGTTTCAAAATGACAAGAGAAGAGAAAGGGTTATATATTATTATTTATGAGTTCTTTGCCACAAATAATGCATTCCAGTGTGAATAGCAGACATCTGTACAAATAAAGATTGTGTTTATTGGTTTGTGTACTATTACATCATATAAAAGCAACTGGATGGTCTTTCATTAGGTATAGAGGGTATGTTTTGGATAATATAACTTACAATATAGTCTGTATGGCACAAACGAAATTCCGTTTCACCACCTAGGAAGCACTGACATCCTCCCAGGTAGCAGAAACAGGTCAACTTAGAAGCTCCTGTGACCACCAGGCAGAAGTGATATGTTGTACATATTAGAACGAACTGAACTGGAAAAATAGAAAAGCAATAATTTCAGATATAAGCCCCAAATTAAAAATCAATAAAACAGACACACCCAGTTGGCAGAGTTAATCCGCAGTGGAGCTACTTCTCACTCGGGGAACTTATTTCATGATTGGCAATACTCTTCCGGACAGCATGCGAAACCCCACAAGTGAAAAGCCAACCTAGATAAGATCATCACTTCCATGTTTTCTGTTTAATTCTGGTTGTTCTTGATGTGTCGTGAAGAATTTTGATCAGATGACTACAACTTCAGACCCAGTATAGATTCTCTTAAGGCACCTTTGCAGAATGAATATAATTTTTCTGTTCTTCGTTAATTTGTTATATTTCTTCATTAGTTTCTTATGCTTTCTGACTAACCAGTGGCCATTATGTGAACAACTGGACAATGTTTGACTAAGATTACAAACAAGTAAAATTGCACCCATGGTCAAAAATCCCAGGGCAGCTAGACATTTTAGCTGAGCCACAAACCAAGTACTGGAGCCATAAGCAGGCTCTACTTATCTTGACTGAGCACACATGTCCACTTGAGATGGGCTCAGGCTCTTGCACGGTTCCATTAACAATGTATTTATTTATTCATTCATTCATTCATTTGAATAAGAAGCACACTTTACATGTTCAAACACTGAAAAGTAAAAATCATATTATAAAAACTTGTCTTCTTACCCTATAGCCCGGTTCTTCTCCCCATAGACAACTGTTACAATTGCTCGGTCTTCCGCCAGAGATGTCTTATGTACATATAAGCAAATATATATTTATTACTTATTTATTTTTCTATTTACTTAACAACATATCTTGAAGATCAATCCACATTTCTCACATTTCCAAGTATATACGTGAGATTAATTCCTAGTACTGGCAATAAAAATCA
>RJWJ010049390.1:0-10267 GCA_004363605.1 Indri indri | reverse complement strand
GGCTCATAATTGGTGCCCATGGACTGTTTGATGAACCAAACTTTTAAATTGTAGAGTGGATACCACCTCTTTGGAAAACCATTTGGCAGTCTCTACTAAAGCTAAACATACATATGTTCTGTGGCTCACCTGAGTATATATCCAACAAAAATGAGAGCTCGTGTCTACCAAAAGACATGTACGAGAATGTTCATGGCAACCTTATTCCTAAGAGGCCCAAATAAAAACAGCCCAGATGTCCATCAACAGTAGAATAGGCGGTAGTACATTTTTATAAGGATTCCATTGCATTGGCGTTATGCAGAAATGAAAGAGGATGAAGTGCTATTCACACAGCAAAATGGATGAATCTCACAGGTATAGTGTCAACCAAAGAAGCCAGGCACGAAAGGATATATACATATGACTACATTTATATGAAATTCGAAGGCATGTGAAAATTATCTATGGTAAGTAGAATGATGGTTATCTTTGAGAGGGGCATGGTGGTGGTGGGTGTCCTCTGGGAGGAGACACAAGGAAGACCTCTGGGGCATTGGGAATGTTCTAAATCTTGATCTGAGTGGTAGTCACACAGGTACATACATATGTAAAATTTCACTGTGGGCTGTCCACTTATTACCTGTATACTTTGTACATAAATTAAACCTTATTCAAAATGGTAAAGAAAATATGAAACAGTTTTCGATCTTTTTGCAATCCATGTCTTGATGTATTTTCACTCTGTTTTCTACATAGCCAATACCAGGTAGAACCATTGCATTAAACTTTCTCTACAGTTTTTATTATAAAACAATTGATACATTGCACATGCATTTTGTCACCACACAAGCACACAGGCCCCAGAAATTTCAAACGTATTGCTTCCCCTTCCCAATACCCTGAGTGCAAATTACTGCATTAAAGTATATTTACCTCTTAGCACAAAAGAGACTCATTGCCTCCCAAGACCATATCTCATTAGAGTGAGATGGTAGGTAGTAAGGAGAATTAGTAGCTCCTGAAAATGTGTATAGGGAGGTAGGAAGCTGTTATAGAGAAGAAGCAAGGGTGGGGGGCCTTGTGTGTCTTAGTATCACTGAGAGGTCTGAATTCAAGGTCTTTCCCAAGAAGAACAACATCTCTCACCTTATCTCAGCTCAATTCCCTGAAAACTAAGCCACGTGTGCCCTGTGAATTCAGATGTGCCTGGCTATACCTGGGGGCTGACAGTTTGAACCACTGGCATCAGTTTGGGTGAAAAGAGGAGCTGTGTGGGGACAAAGGAGGCAAGGTGTCAAAGCCAGGTCCAAAGACAAGGGCTGACCCTCAGGAATAGGAGGCAATCTACCCGGGTGAATTATAAATTGCCCAATGCTTTACCCTTGCCCCTAAGATCTTGTGCTAGAGCCCTAAGAAGAGGACCACTGGGGATATCTTGAACTAGTTTAGAGGAGCATTAGGTCAGCTTTGATTGAAACCAACAAAATAATTGGAACTAGCTAAAGAAAAATGGTGATATATTATAAGAAGAAGAATACATAGTCAAGGCTATGGTAGGGTCTCAGGAACAACCGGAAGGAAGCAGGGTCTTGAAGGCCTCAGACCTCACTCTTCATCACTTTGTGTGTGTGTGTGTGTGTGTGTTGCTTTGAGCCTTACTCTACTCCTCATTCTCACTGCAGACGAGCTCTCTCCACATGGTAAAAACAGAGCCACAGAGCTGCCAGCAGCTCCTTGGCCTTAAAGCTTCAGCATCTGTGCAAAATTTTTAAAATCTTAGGAAAGAGATCTGGACCGAGTCAGTTGCCTATCCCTAGACCCATCGGCTGGCATTAGGGAGGCAGACCCGGTATTTTAAATGACCGTCCCTGCATTAAGCATGGGGATAGGAGAGGGTAGGTGCTAGTGAATGGGCAGCGTCCTTAAAGGCAGGGCTGGTCAAAGACAATTCAATAAATATTCCCTGCAAGGAATCTGGAGAGTGAGTGGTTCTTCCTCCAATCTACAGTTGGAGTTAGAATTAGATAAATAGTGTTGTCTCCTAACACTGTGACCATGTTGTGCCTACACTTGACGTAACTTGTTCCTGTTCTCATGAGAATTTGTTCGTGGTTTGACCTTGTTTGGTTTCCTAGTTCTTTAGTCTGTTTGCCATTTGGCACCATGAGATCTCAATCTTGTTTTGTTTTTTTGTTTTGTTTTGTTTTTGACAATTTCTTGCCTGGTCCAGTGTTCATTTACTTAAAGACAGCCCCTGGTTGTTGGGCTTATAGTCCAAACCCAAGGGCAGGATGGTGGGAACTTAACTGCAGGTTGTTGCTGTTACCATTTTGGTGACTGAGGAGTTTCTTTTGGGGTAAGATGTTGAACCTCTTTTGAGGTTTATTTGTCTTTAGGTGCTAATCAAATAATATTAATAATTCCATCTGCTTTCTTTATTACACTCTTTCATTTGTCCGTACAACAATTCTATGAGACAGGCAGATATTTGTTACTATAATACAATCCTTTTTTTACATTTGAAGAAAATGAAGCTCAGAGAGGTCAAACAAGTTGTCAAGTGATAGATACCAGTAGTAAGTGGTAGATCCCGGATTCAAATTCAGGTTTTTGATTATAAATCCTCTATTTGCCTAAAGATAGGATATTGGGCCAACTAGATAACTTGTAAGGTTCCCTCCAGATCTGAAATCTATGATTCTATAGATGATGGCAATATTAAAGTAATATTAGCTAACATTTATTCAGTGATTGCTATGTTCCAGGTACTGTTCTGAACATTCTAAATATATAGCTCATTTTAGGCACATAATAACTATATGGTGCACATACTATAACTATGCCCATTTTATAGATGATGGAACCAAGTCATAGAGAGTTAATTACCTTGCCCAAGGTCACATAGCTAATAAGAGGTAGATCCACGATTCCAATGCACACCTTCTGGCTCCAGAGCCCAAGCTCTTAACTTCTATTGCCTTTGAGGGTGACAAGAGGTGGATAAGGGGACACTCTTTTTAAAACTGTCCAAACAATAGAGACTGTCTATTCCATGTCCCCAGGATTACATTGCAGAGCCTCAATGCAGATTTGACAAATCCTGCCAAGGGGACCCACGGCTCTCTGGGAGGGCAATAGAGCACCGAACACCTCTGATAATTGGAGTAGGGAGTAGGGGATGCGGGATGGAAGGAAAAGGGAAAAGGCACTTGAACCACACACACTGTGAGGCGGCAAACAAGAAGTAGAGCATAGTTTGGGGGTTCAAGTAGCTTATAAGTACTTGCTTTATGTTTGAGCTTGGATGAGTTACTTAACATTTCTGAACCTCGAGTTCCTCATCTGTAAAATGGGAATAATGCTAATCCCTACCTCCTGGGGCTAATGTGAAGATGATGTGAAAAGATGCACACGAAGTACTTAGCACAGCACATGGTATAATAAGTGCTCAGTAAGCATGGCTAGAAACCTCAGATTCAGTGAAGGGTTAAAGAAAATTAAAACCTCTTGGCCACGGGGCTTTGTTTTTAAGGAGTTTGCATTCTAAGAAGGGAAACAAGACAGGCCACAGCAAAGCCAGGAAAAGAACATTTGTTGGGCTCCTTAGAACATAGAAATGCAGCTTGGAACAAGTACCGTTTCAGACCAGGCTGAGAGGGAACCAAGAAGCCATGTGGTGCACCCTGAGCTCGGGGCTTCCCTGTCCACACCCTTGGGGAAGACAAAGCCACCTAGCTTAAGGAAGGGCCTGGGTTAGAATCCGGGCCCAGTCCCTTGTAGCTGGTGACCTTGAGCGGATGAGTTACATTGTCTGACTTGTGGCACGAGGACAGGAGAACATGTCCCTCAGGCTCTTTGTCCAGGGCTTGGCACACACTGGGCAAGCCATCCCTCCCTAGGTGGTCATCAGTGTCGTCAGTATTGGAGACATACGGTGATGCTGTGGGAATTTCTGGGACACCAGGTTCCCTACGCCTCCAGGAGGGGCACTGTGCCGCTGCCCGGCCCCGTCCACCCGGAAGAACAGCCCTGCTGAATCTGCCCCGGTGCCTGGATCTGAAACTGCAAGAGATTCTCTTTCTTCTCTTCACAACCCAGTGGGATACTCCAAATATAGCAGAAATTGCACTGAAATCGGAGCCCAGTGCAATAGACTTTAGACAATTCACTAAATATCTCTGAGCCTCAGTTTCTTTATCCGTAAAATGAGAAAGACAATATTTGAAAGGGTAGTTGTGAGAACTAAGCTGGGTATCATTTGTACAGATTGACGGCCAATGTTAGTCGCATTTGCCACGAATCTGGAGGGGTGGGCTTTCTTCCCTTCCTTATCTCGAACCCCTGCGCATCCCCGCTTCCTGCTGCCCTAAACGGACCCTATTACTGCCTGGATACAGCACATTCTTGTCCTACCCAGTAGACACACTCAGGCCTTGGCCCCTGCATGCACACACACACTCACACGTACACACACACATGCACACGCACACAGACATCTCCAGTTCACGCCAACGCATACACAAGCACGCACACACGCCATGGCTGTCTGTCGTGTGGAGAAATAGCAGCAGGAGGAAATCTCCCCACCCTCTCACCCCATGTCGCTTTGTTCTGCCTGCACAGGCAACAAATTAAAACAAGAACCCCCCACCGCCCAGAGCTGCCTGGGCTTCTGCCACACGGGCTCTAATAATAGCTGAACAGAAAGGCCCCCTGTCCGTGGGGCCCGGGAGCCAGGAGGCAGCGCTTTTCATTCTCAGCCAGAGCAGCGGTTGGGAGCTTTTGCTGTGTTTATTTGGTGTGACTTTGGGGCGATTATATATTGTTTCTTGTCCTCTGTCTAAGTGCTTCATCAGAGATGGGGGGGACAAGGGGTGAAGGGGCAGTAGTGGGAAGATAGCAAAAAAGAAATTCAACTTCCCCAGGAAAACACACATGGTGCCCTCAGTCAATGCAGGCCCCAGCACACAGCAAAATTGAACTTTCCCCGCCTCACAGTGGTCTTTGAAAGCATTCAATTATCTGTCTGCACCTATAGAAAATGTTAGGGATTGCTTCCAGAAGCCTTTAAAAGGGTCTATACATAACAGAGGCGCACGCACGCTCTCAGCGGCAGGCTGAAAAACAACAATCTATTCATTTACCTTTGAAAAAGCCAAAAAGGTATAAATTCTGCCCAGAAATCAATCTCCCTCTCTCTTTCTTTCTTTGTCTTTTGCCACATCCCTTCCTCAACCTCTGTCACCCCATCTTGTGTTTATTTATTTATTTTTCAGCTAAGGCCACAGAAGCCTCCAAAGAAGGCAACATTAATGCAGGGGAAAGAAGCTGAGTTGATTTTGATGGAAATGCTGGCTCCACTCAGGCAGAGCGGGAGCTCCTCGAACTGGTTCCCCGCGGGTCTCCCATTCAAACCGAATGCATTTGCATGGGGCCCCCACTATGGCCTAGAGCCAGGCACTTTAGTGGATGCCCCTCCATTGCATTCTCAGAATAAATCTCTGAAGTGGATGGTGCTTCTCCCACTTTGCAGATCAGGAAAGTGAGGCCCAAACAGGTATGCAGCTGTTAAACAGCAGAACTGGGAAGTTATGATCTTCTGCCTCTCAGGCCAGGTCTCTCCCTAGCTACACCATTTCTGCTTCCTTTCCCGGGCTACTGTGTTCTGAATCCCTAGAGGAGACACCATGGTGGGCTCAACAGATCATGTCCAAAGCTACCAGCAGTCACAGAGGAAGCTGGTTTAGCAGGCAAGGTTCGTTAAAGGCTGAGGGACACTGTGATGACAATAAGGATGAAGATGAAGATGATGATGATGATGAAGTGCAGGGAAAGAGTGCTGACTTGGAAGGCAAGGGCTCCAGGTACTAATCACAAGTTTACTACTTAGAGCTGTGTGACTCAGCCCAAAGTCACTTCACCTCTCTGTGCCTCCAAGAGGATAGATTAGATTAATGGTTTTCCAGCTTGGCTCAGTGGAGTTGTTAGGTCTCTAAATTCTCACCCCCCTGGGGCTGGGGAGAAATCAGTAGAGCTCAGGAGTCTGCTTCTACCAGAGAAGCCCCTACCTTTTTTTTTCATTGTTTTTTTGAGATAGGGTGTCACTCTGTCACCCAGGCTGGAGCACAGTGGTGCAATCATAGCTCACTGCAGCCTCAAACTCCTGGGCTGCAACTGTCCTCTTGCCTCAGCCTCCTTAGTAGCTAGAACTATAGGTGTGTGCCACCACACCTGCCTGGAATTTTTTCTTTTTTGTAGAGATGGTGTCTTGCTATGTTGCCCAGGCTGGTCTTGAACTCCTGGCCGCAAGTTATCCTCCTGCCTTGGCTTCCTAAAATGCTGGGTTTACAGGCATGAGCCACCACACCCAGCCCAGCCCCCACCTTTTAAAATCCCTAGTTTATGTATTATAGTTCTGCATGATAGTTCGTTAGAAAAGGGGGTCCTACTATTAACAGGATGGGATGTAAAAGCACTTACAGCTAGAACATTCCATGATGTGATGGTGTCATGACATTCAGAGTCCAAGGAGCTCACATCCCCTCTCAGGGTCTTCACACCACAGAAGACAATGGTAGAAATGACTTGTGCCTGGATAAACAGCTTTATGGTGGACAAGGGGATTCTGCGACCCTCTTATTACCATCGAGGTAGGCTGGGGAGGTGGAGCCGATAGGATGAATCCAAGACAGAGATCTCGAAGGACAGCTGAGGGTCTGAGGCTGGGCGGACCATCAAGATACAAAGGACAGGTCAGCGATGGGTGATTGGAGTGACAGAAACTGCTGGAGAATGGGATCAAAGAGGGGGCTGACAGGGAACAGGCAAGGTGTGGGGCTGTCAACATGCACATCATGAGCACCTGTGGGCAGGAGTCGTCCAGTGTGTCTGGCTTAGGGACACAGGGTCATGATGGACAAAGGGCTGGTTGTAAAAACTTGACAGTACAGGCACTTTTCACCTGTGTCCCACTTTCCCCTGTGGACAGAAACCCTGGAAATTCACCATTCCCAAGTGTGTTTCGTAAGATGTTTAATGAGCCAGTCGATTCTAAATCTCTTGGAGCAGATGCAGTTCATTGCATCCGTGTGATCAAAGATCTGATATTGAACCATAAAAGCACAGGTTGGCAGCATTTTGGAACCAAGAAATCTTACAGGTCAGTTAGCCCAACTCCACCATCACCCAAAATCAAAGCTGGATTTTGGGGTCAGCTTGCACTTGGAACACTCATCTCAGAGCAGATGGGATGGGCAAGACAGACTGTTTCCTAAGACTGAGCCAATGCCTGGGAACAGTCACCTGAAAGCAACACTCATAGTTCTGAGCTTGGTCTGAACTATTTTTACTCACACTAATTTGGTGAGGTTGCTGGGAGGACCAATTATAACCCATCCTGTTCATACCTACACACATCTAAAGGACCTGATGAACATGGGCTTTTGTTTCCTGAAATTATGTTCAAAAGATAATATCATTTTTAAGTGTCCAAAGAATTTTTATGTCTGTTGTGTGTAATGTCCCTAAGATGTCTATCAGTAAGATTATTAGTCCCACTTTGTAGATGGGGAAACTGAGACCCAGAGCACTGAGTGACCTACTCAGGGATATTCAGTGAGTCCGGGGAAAAACTGGGGCTGGAACCCGGTCTCCCCCTGCTCTGATCTTTCCTCGCAGCAGCTCAACCCTCCACGGTACCCCCACGTGTTGAGCTCCCTGTCCTGACCTCCGGAAACCGTCCAACCCCTAGGGCCCGGCTTTACGCATTGAGGAATTGAGGGTAAATGAGAGAGTGACTTTCCCATGGCGTGTGACTTGTCGACCAATTTGAAGAGCATTTTCTTGGCCAGCGCTCTAATTCCAATGCTTGAGTAATGCCCTGAGACCGCATCGATCGGAATCCGGGAAATTCCGACCCGACCGCCGCACATTGTAATGGCCTCTGCCCAGGTGACCTTCTCCCTGTCAGAAAATACATCTTTTCTGCAAGTCCCTGGCCTGCAAGCATCACCCACAGCCAGCTTAGCCCAGACAAAGGGCTTCGAAATGGTCCAGATAATGCATTGAGGGGAAAACTGTTTTCCAAGTGTGTAATTCGTCCACTATTAACCTGCAGCTGCAGGGACGGCCCTGCTTTGATTCCCTTCTCCAGCCAGGGCCACTCCAATCGTGTAATGCGACGCGTGCTGCATGGCAGTAGACAGGGAGCAGAGGCTTGTCATATTTCCTGAATGCTAATGACCCCCTGGCTAGCGGGCTGACACTCGGCTGGCTGCCTGACTGCACCGCAGGTCTGACCCGCCCTGGCACCTGTCTGCTACTGGGTTCTGCCACAGAAGTTGTCTTGGTATTTGGCCAAGTGTCACGAGAGGGGAGGTGGCAGCCCTGGCCATCTGGAGGTGCGTGTTCAGGATGGGGTTTGACACAAACATGAGGTCTTCTTGTTTTAACCTTAGAAAGACAACTCAAATGCGCTGGGTTCCAGTTCTAGCTAATGGGGCTGTGACGCTGTGTGCCTTTGGGAAAAGCACTTCCCCTTTCTGGGCTTCACTTGTGTTGGCTGCAAAATATAAGCAGTAGGACAATATCATTGGCCTTATAGTCCCTGGATTCCATTTTTTTCAGATGATTCTGTTTTGGGTTAAATGATGGGTAGAATTTAAAAGAAGAGAGGGGAGGAAGAGAAGGGGGAGACAGATACCGAAGGACTGGGGCGAATTTTCAGTGCTAAGTACCAAAATATGTGTACATGGGGTGAAAAGAAAGAGGAGAATATCTTCAACACTATCCTTTTTTTCTTCTTTCTCTCTTTTTTAAAATTATTATTCTGGTCTCAGAAAGTTTTATGACCTCCCCCTGACCCCTGAGCTGACTGAGCCTGGGGTTCGAGGGATCAGGACTGAGTAAAGAGAGCTCAAGACAGGCCCAGGCTCCCACAGGCCAGAGGGACTGGTGCGTGTCCACCAGGCGAGAGTGGGCCTGAGAGGCACGAGAAGGAGGCCGGGGACCGAGCGCAGGTGCAGAGCGGAGGCAGCCGTTTGGCAGCACTGAATGGATGAGGCAGTGGGAGGAGGCTGGGAGGCAGCATCGGCGACATTTCCAAAGCAGTGGGAATGGGAGGATGAGGCCCTTTAGAGGGTGTCATCAGGAGGGTCACCGGGCAGGGAAGGAGCCAGTGACTCTCCAGCCAAGTCAACAGTTCTCAACCACTGGCAAATGCACAACATCGGCCGGCTAATGTCTAGCCTCAGACTGAGGGTCTGTTTAATATAATAATCCAAAAAATTATAAAACATGGTGGGGGAATCCTTTTCATTAATTTTGTCAAGCCCCAAATAAAAGATAAAAATCAGGAAAGCAAAATTATACTTACATCCCCGAAGGAATGTGTGTTCTCCCAGCGTGGGTTTTCGGCTGGCGACCGGGTGATGCACCTGTGGGGCTTCTGAAAAATACGACGTCCAGGCCTCACTCCAGATCTAGCAAATCAGAGATGGGGCCTTTTCCCGGTTAACAGGGGATGCCACCCTCTCCTAAAACAACAGCAGGGACAACTATGGGACATGAAAACAACTGCTCGAGAACTGCGCTCAATCAGGCCAGCTGTTTGTTCTACTAAATGTTAAATATTTGTTGAATAAATATTTCAAGACTAGACTGTGAGTTCCACTAGATTCTGCAATCTTCTAGTGCAGAGACCATGTCTAAGTCATCCGTGTGTCCCAAGTGCCTGGCACACCGTAGATGCCCAATGCATGTTTGTTAAGTACATAAATAAAGGAATGAATGTGGAATGAGAACTCCTGTCGGAATAGAAAGAGCCTAAGCTTTGACACCAGGAACGTTTATTCAAATCCTGGTTGCGTGGCTTTTTAGTACAGGATCCTTGGGCAAGTTGCTTTAGGCCTTTGAGCCTCAGTTTCCACATGGGAAAAAATGGGGCCAATGCGATGGGCTTCACAAGACTAAGTGAGTTAATTTACATGAAAGGGTACATGCAGTGATTCAAAGCACTGGCTTCAGTGAGTGTGAGTGAGCCGAAGTTCCATCTGGGACTGTTGCTAGACGTTGACTCTACTTCCCTGATGCATGTCAGCTCCCAGTCACTTCAGACCCCACAGCCCAGAGAGATACAAGCAATGGGAAAATGTCATTGGACTTATTATGCATTCCCTGGATTCCATTTTTTTCAGATGATTCTGTCTTGGGTTAAATGATGGGTAGCTTTTAAAGAGGGGGATGCAGGAGGAATCAGGAACAATAGCTGTGGAAAAAACTCCTGCAA
>RJWJ010049389.1:0-10264 GCA_004363605.1 Indri indri | reverse complement strand
CTCCCTCTTTCCTGCTGTTCTCTGCACCTTCTCCCAGCCCCTCACCATTAACCCAGCTACCACTGCTAGCTAGGTAAGTCCTCGCACGCCATCTTCTCTCCTGTCCTCTCACCACCCATTAGCCTGGTATGATCACCGCATTGAGATGCTTGGAAAGGGAAATAATACGAATTGACCTATTAATAGAAAAAGAAGAACAAAATTAATTGAGTGATAATAATACTGGTGTTTTCTACCTCAGAACACTCTTGTGATGAGATCAAGTAAGACAGCCCATGTGAAAGTGTGGTGCCACACTTATGTCAAAAGTATCCCTTCTTCATGAGCTGCCGTGGCCTAAGTGCCAGCATCCCCCCAAATTTCATATGTTGAAACCCTAATCCCAACATAATGATATTTGAAGATGGAGCTCTGGGAGGTAAGTAGATCCTTAGGGTGGGACACTCAGGAGAAGAAATGTGTAAGAGTTTACTTCCTCCCTCTCTTTCGTCCATGTGAGGATACAGAAAAAAGGCATCTGTCTAAAAATCAGGAAAAGAGCCCCTATCAAGAATTAAATCAGCAAGCACCTTGATCTTGGACTTCCCAGCCACCAGAACTGTGAGAAGTAAATTTCTGTTATTTAAGCCACTCGGTCTATGGTATTTTAACAAAAACAGCCCTGACTATGAGCCAGTCCACAATTCAGCATCATTTAAGGAGGAAATTTATATCTCACACAAAACTCCCCAAAACTCTGTGAATTTGAACCAAACACATTCCTAATCTCTACTTGCATCTCATCATATCAAACTAGCAAAGACAGCTGTGCATAATGCCTTGAGGGAACTGTCCATTGATCTGGCAAAATTTAATGTCACTTGGGCAAGATGTCATCAAGCTATAGCAACAACTGCAATTACCTAAAGCAGGGGCAAGGAGAGGAAATGAATATTAATAATTTCAGAGGGAATTCCTGGAAAGAAGATAAAGCACAGGATGTAAAAGGCACTGGAACAGTTAATATGAGTTTTGAGGTTTCCCAGACAGAGCTTTAAATCCTAGTGACATCACTTGCCAGCTTGTTGACCTTGGAAAGGACAGTCAATATCCTTGTTGCTCAGTTCTCATCCTAAAATGTATATAATTATATAGAATTCACAATTAATTATACAAAATAATCCATATACATTTTGTTATGGGATGGACTGTATTTCTCCAAAATTCACATTGAACTCTTGACCCCAGCACCTCGGAATATGACTGTATTTGGAGGTAGGGTCTTTAAATAGCTAAGCTAAAATGAGGTCATATGGGTGGGCCCTAATCCAATATGCTCAATGTCTTCATAGAAAGAGATTAGGATGCAGGTACATACAGAAGGAGGACAACACAAAGACACAAGAAGAAGATGACAGTATACAAGCCAAGAAGAGGGTCCTCAGAAGAAACCAACCATGACAATAGCTTGATCTCAAAATCGTAAGAAAATTTCCACTGTTTAAGCCACACAGTCTGTGCTACCAAACTAATACAATGTCTTAAGCACAGTACCTGACCCATAATAGTAGGTTTCTAGCACATGCAAGTTATTTGATTTACATAATATTTATAATATAGCATAAATAATAATAAATTCCGTAATATTATTAAATGATAAATAGCTAGATACACTTCTTTTTAAATTAGCCTCTTAAAGAAGTAACCCATTCATTTACATTGACTATTTGGTTCAAAATATTACCAGGGTGATGAAACATATTTTACTAAACTTTCTCTTTTTTTCCTTTTTAAGCTTGGAAAGTTCTCTAAAGCCAAAAGCTCCAGCCAGGTATGAAGGAGAAAGCAGTGCCAAGCTCTTCTTGTCAGAAGAAGCTGGTGCTTGCTGCTCTGTCAACAGAAGTGATGATAAAGTGGACAGGTTAGTGCACAGAGTGAAGAAGCTACAATGGGTGGGTCCAAAGGTGTGTCGAAAGAAAAATATTACCTTAGAGAAAAAACAATTCAGAAGAGACAGACCTGGCTAGGACAGAACTTCTACCGCACCCTTGGCTAAACCGATGTTCTTCGTGCCTTTTTTCCCACCCAGTCTTAGGATCCAGCCAACAACACAGTTCTATTTCTCATCACTCTGACCCACAACCAGTTTGAGCCTGTCCAAAGTCCCTATGTTGTAGTTAAAAATGTGTATTTTGCAGGCACCGGCAGTGGGCCAGAAACTATGAAATGCACCCCTGAATCTCAGAGAGAAACAACCGTATTAAATAAACAGTAAGAGACAGAACTGAAATTCACATCCAGATCTTCTCATTCCAAGTTCTGCTCTCTTTTGAGGCAGGCTGCTATAATCGTGTGTGGGTGCTGAGACACATTAAATGTGTATCTGGACAGTATAAGCTTGAGGGCAATAAAAATATATTTAGTATGAAAATATACTTCCAGAGTGGTGATACAGAATAGGGAAAGGTGTTTATTTGTTCTCTCTTTTTTCAGTAATTATCCTTTCCATTTTCACAAGATCACTATCAGTAGTACATGAAGATGTGCAATCAAAAGTCCCCTGCATTATCTTAGCAGCTATTTCAGTTGAGTGGATACATAGTGAATTTTGGAGTCTAATGATCCAGGCTGTGAATCTGAGCCCTATAACTTTATGA
This sequence comes from Indri indri, assembly GCA_004363605.1. Taxonomy (NCBI): domain Eukaryota; kingdom Metazoa; phylum Chordata; class Mammalia; order Primates; family Indriidae; genus Indri; species Indri indri. Next base: position 7,628 of record RJWJ010049389.1, on the reverse strand, counting down.
ATCTGTAATCATGAGTACGTTTCTTAAGGTCTCTCTAAACCTCAGTTTCCTCATCTGTAAATTGAGAGTTGTAAGTGCTTCTTCACAGGGTTTTGTGAGGATTAAATGACAGAATTGATTTAAAATGCCTGATTTATATTAGTCAATGCCCAGTCATTCCAATGCCCTCTTCCCTCTGTAAAATTGTTAGAGACTCTATTTCTGGACTTCATCTTTCTGCAAGAAAATATGTGTTGCCACATCATTAATTGCTTTTGTCCTTCTCTGTCTGCTCTAGAGGGGACTCAGGAATACCATAGTGACCATGAACATTCTTTGGATTGAACATGGGAAAATATTAACAGCAACATTATAGGTTCAAAATTCACCTCAAGAGGTGTTCCAGAATTTTGTTGTGTTATTTGGCTTCATACATTCCTCACTGAATTTCCCTGCCTACCATGTTGGCAAGTGATATGAAACAAGGAAAAAATAAATTAGGAACCAAATCGTCTACTGGAATCAGTCACTCATTTCAGGTACCCTGAGGCTACATCTACAATGTGCCAAAACAACCAATCTATTCAGAAAGAAAATCTCTCAAGCTGCTCATTTGCTATCAGATGTGTAATGATTAACCTGATTCAGTGAAGACATGGTCTTCATTTCTTTGTCATCTTTCCTTTATCTGTTCCTGGATTTTGAATGGTGATGACAAGCTCTGTTGAGTCATAAAAAGGAGAAATTTGACTGAAAATTTGATTTCCACTATCTGTGTTTTTCACTGGGTGGACTAGGAGAACCAATAATTTCACTTGCGTGTGTACATTAAGGGTTTAATATGAAACCACAGTCTTAATCATTTCTAAAATGAATTTAGCTATGTTATAGTAAATCAGGGAAATGAAGCATGCTTCATAAATTTCATCACTATTAAAATAAAGGTCACATTCAAAGGAAGGGGCACGAGATGGAAATTAATGCCTGGTTTTAAATGTTTAGGGATTAAAAATTTAAATTGCACAGCTCAATTATGTTAATATTGAAGTGCATAATTTGAAACACTGGTAGTTTCAGTAAAGAGGATTCAAATGAAGGAGTAAAAGTTTTAAAGTTTCCTGCAACTAATGGTGAATGTAAATCTCTTGGGAAACTCTTTTAAAATATGGATTCCTGGTGTCCATCCTCAGGATTCTGATTCAGTAAGTAGGAGGTAGGAGCATTGGGAAGAGCTCAACGTGTTTCTGAGAATCACAGCTGTAAATGAAATGACTGTTTACTCACCTGCCCTGCTCCCTGCCCCTCTCTCTTGTTACCACCTTCCCTGGGCCTTAGATGCTCCCTGCCCAGAATCTTGTAATAAACCCTGTTGTTCATCCTAAGAATTAAAAGAGCCTCGTATTTGTAGCTCCTCTTATGGAATATAAAATCACCTGTGTGCTTAGTGTCAAATAAAAGCAAATCCAAATTTGTGTAAGGACGGACTTTATTTAAAAAGTTTTGTGCAAGGGGTTGGGGGGGGGAAGAAACACAAATGATGGAAGGATTTCTTGACCCATTTCAGCTTTCCAGGATCACAGGACTCACGTAAAGTTGAACACTTTAATTAGCCAATCTTTGTTTGACCTTGTAACCTATTCAACAATGATTGAATATATACTATGTTCCTGAAATCCTCTTTGATCTTGGAAATGCAAATATATCTGTCATCAAAATGATTGTAGTCTAGCAGGAGGTATAGATAGGTAAGTGGGGTTGCAAAAAGTGCAATGTATTTTGTAATTTACAAATGTGTAAGCTGGTCTGGAAGAAAGGAGAAAGGGAAACCTTTTCCTTTCCTTCCCTTGTGTGGGTACTTTGTTGAAGAGGAAACAGCCATTTTTTAAGGCTTGTGGTATCTTATCTCCCAGTCCTCAGCCCTCCCAGAGGTCTAACTGGTTGCAGAGCTTGAGAAGAGGCACTGGGGAAGTTTTCGTTTGTGTTTGTTTGGTTGTCTGTTTTCCTCACAGAGATACATCATGTTTTCTGTTCTGCTTGTGAGATGATCTTCTGAGTAAAGTCCTGGGATACTTAAGAAAGTCTTAAGAAAGGTCTATGTTTCCCCGACCCCACTGACGAATCAATGGGTAAGTCCACCTAATCCTGAGGATGGCATTAGGAGACAAGACCCCTAATTGGAAAATTCTCCATCAGTTTTATCATTAAAATAGCTGATACTTTAGTCACTGTTTTTCTTATAGCACTGGTGTGTCAGTAAATGTTTAACATTTGCCCTCTAGAAGGGGAAAAAAAGTGATCTGTAGAATTTGAAGATTTCTTTGGCATAAATTTCTCCACTGTGGTTGATTTCAAGCTACTAACAAAAAGTTACTGACCATAGCATTGAAGTAAGATGCACACCACCAGCTCTTGCTACTTGGTAGGAGCCAGCTCCAGTGCATCCTCGTCTGATATTTTGAATTCTAAAAAGAAGACTCTAGAATGTATATTTTGAACTATAAAGGGAAAAGTGGATACTATTTATTGGATCTCCTAAATCCTCAGCAGGAGTGGTTCACTGAGTTTCAAAAGTCAAAAAGAATATCACGTTGGATGTGTAGCCTGAGATACGTAGGAGACTACCTGAGTTACAGAAAGGGGAGGAGGCATTCCAGGAATGGAGAACAATATACGCAAAGACCCATGAAATACTCTGGTGGAAGCAATTCAATGGGCCTGGAATCCATCATGCATATAGGACAATGATAAGACATGAGATTGCAAAGGGAATCTTTAATTTTGCAAATAAAAACTGTACATGCCATATGAACCAAGGAGAAGACATTGTTCTTTAAATTCTACTAAAATCTAAGATGAGAGTTACTTTTAGGGTGCAACCTCTGTGCAAAATACAACAACATGGAGAGCATGCCAAGCCCAGGATGTGGCTGATCTAAACACCTAATAGAATAAAGCAAAGCTGATCCCCTCTCTCAGCAAAGTGAACTGTGCATTGGTGGCTCTGTTGGAGGTAGGGGCAATGAGGAGAGTAGGACAATAATGAGGGACTGGATGTCGATGAGGAAAAGCAGATAAAGGAATCCAGTTGTGGGATGGTCAAAGAGGACAGAGAGACCCTCTAATGGTGGTGCTAATACCAACAGTGATGATTACAATTTTATCAGGAGCGAACTTTTCTTGAACATTTACCATATGCCATGCACCATTACCAACTGACACTTTATGTGCATTGCAGAAGCTAAAGCAATTCCATCTTACATGCCAATTGGCCAAGTGGACTTCTGATTAACCCCTATTCTGGGAGTGCCTCTGGTTTTCTACTTTACCTGCTGTTACTGTAAATCCTGCCCCTGGGTCAAAACAACCTTGACCATAAGTCCTGCTCTTAGGCGGATTCATGTAGCATTCTTGCCTTTCTCTGACGGATTGGACTCTATTGTCCTACACGTTCATTCCCTATGGCAGATATAAGCCCTGGGTCTGGGGGGTAGTGGTGCGGGGGTCCACCATCCTGTCTCATAGCCGCCCAGATATGACTTCTGCTCATAAATCTCCGTTAAATGTTTCTTTCTGAGAAACTGGCTATGTCAGCCTCTTTCTTTAGCCTCTCAGCTTCCTGAGACTTTGGGGATAGGTGTATACAGACTTGCTCACTAAAGACCAGCATTAATGCTTTTATGCCTCCCAGTAACCCTAAAAGACAGGTGTTCCTATGTATGCCTATTTTCCAGCTGAGGAATGCACTGAAAGGTTAAGGAACTTCAAGGTTATCCAACTTGTATGTGTGAGAGCCTGGATTCAAAGCCAGACAGAGCACACACTTAGCCACCCCACTATACGGCCTCCTGAAGGAGACATTAAAGAACCAATATACCTACTACAGATTTTTATATCACTTGATGTGAGGTGTATGCGAATCCCAGCTTCTCCACACCATCCATTCCACTCATGAATTCTCTATGATATTGGGTATGTTGTTTATTTGTTTATGTCTGTGGAAACTAAGGTAGGGCTGAGTGGACACTATTTTTATATGCAGTAACAGAGACTGCATATGAGAAAGAGACTAGAGAAGGAAGAAGATGCCATGAAAATAATAGCTTCCTTCACCTTGAGATTCACCAGAAAAATCAGAGCATTTGGATCTGTGCAGATCATAAAATACAGGTGTTCGTACCTCAATATGATGGGGCTGACTGAACCTAGCAGATACTGGGTATGCACATGCCATGCTTTCAGTCTGCCCTCCCCACAAAACTGCAATAGACAGCAACACAACTCAAACAAACTTACAAGGGGATTTATTAGAAGGATACAGGGATATTTCACAGATGAGCTGAACAATGAAACCGCCAAAAAACAGGAGCCAGAGCAGGCTGGCCCACAGCACTAAAAACATTGCCTTTTCTCTCACTATTTCCACACTCCTTCTTTGAGTATGCTGAGTCCATATTCTCCTACCACAGGCTGGATTTTCCATGTGGCAAGGCATGTAAGGTCACAGGCAGCTTCCAAGCTCACATCAGCATGAGGTCATTACATCAGTGGAAATGTCCTTCTCTTGTAGATCCAGTGTGAAAAATTGTAAGGAAAACTTGTTGACCTGTCTTGCATCAGATGTAGTCATGCTGGACAGGGAGGAGGAAAAAGGCAGATCTTTTTGAAAAATGTTTTGAAGAAGCAATTCACAGAAGAAGTAGATGCCATTCAAGACAGGCAAATCAGTAAGTTCTCACCACATCTGGAATATACAGTTAGTGCTTAACGATTGACATCATATGCTATGCAATGTTTTGAGAACTCCATGTTCTTACTAAATCATTAAGTCTTACATGCTTTATAGTGGTCCATGCTCTAAAGTCAGTACATTAACCATTGTTAAGTTGATCAAATATAAAAATATATCTTTAGTAAGAATGGGGAATCAATGCTCTATCTTAAAGACATTTTTGGGGATTTGGAATGGGAACACGTTCAGCCTTGTTATCCACTAAAATTCTAACCAGTAAGAAAAGATAGGAATTACTATCAAATGGAGTCCAAGGTCTCAGGTTTACTAATGGTTCAACAAAAACCTAATCACTCCCAAAGGTCTCATTTCTAATACTTGTTATCAGAGGACAGTCCTTGAGCATGAAGACAAAAAGGTGTTTTCACTCCCAGCTTTGAAGCCCCTAGGTGCACCATGCAGCTCTTTCATAATGACTACACTAATAAAATATTGCAAAGCTGCAGAGACACTTGACATCCTGACAGGCCAGATGAGTATAACATACAGAAAAAGAAAATGGAAGAAAAGCAAGAAGGCAAGAAAGTACAGACATTCACTGAGTTTGGTTTCAGGCCAGTACAAGAGGTCAGGAACCAGGAACATGGCCTCTGCCCAGCATCTCTATTCCCTATTGAAATGCAACCCGATGTAGTTAGATTATTTTTTCCTTCTGCCTTGGGAAGCAGAGAGAAGCAATACATCTTCCACAGCTCTTCCCTGCAGAGCAGATGGATTGCAAAAACTTGCTTTCCCTACACTATGATGTAGAGAAACAAGGAGAGTTCTTCTCCTTCCTCAAGAGTTCTACCTCTTGCCATTCAGTTTTAGCATAAAAGGTTGAAGAACTCACAACCCACTTCCTCGTCAATTATTTCCAAAGCGTAGAAGATGTTCCCAAGGGTGTCTCTCCTGTTTCCTTCATGCAGTCCACCTATACTACTTCAAGGAACCCTTGTATAATCAACTGAATATAGAGATGCCTCCTGCCCTCTGGTCTCTGCCCTCAAAATAATCTGGTCACCTCATTATATAGAGCGATGTCAAGTTTTCTTATGGCATAGACCATTGTGTCTCAAATGTTATCACACAGAGAACATGTCTTCGCTCCTTTTCACGTATTGCACTTATTTCACTTATTACATTATTATAAAAGCAGCATGCCTTTGGCTTCTAAAGGCTTAGAAGTCTGGTGGCCAAATATGCATTTTTACCACACCCTTTCCTAGCCCTGATTTAGACTCTTTTGTGGGGAAACTAGAACAATGACCATCATAGCCCTCACCCTATGCAAAATAATGTCCTCTCTGACATTGAAGCATTATCTCCAGATACTGCTTTTGTACCTGGACTATCTCATCCCTTAGATGGTTTCCTCACTGACCCTCCATACTTGGTCTACCTGAATTAGCATCAGTCCTCCACCACAGAATGAAGACACGGCACTAAAACATTCTTTAGAACATTCCTTTGACAAACTTCTAAATGCATCTTGAGAAGAATAGTTGAGTCTCATGTAACTATTGCTGACTTTGGGTTTTTAACAATGGTACGTTTTGCCTCCCTGGTGTGATGGGTTCTGCTTTCAAAAGTTACCATCCCAACGTAGTCTGAAATTGAATCCAAGATTCTGAAGAGATGATTCTCAATACATCCCTTTAAATTCAGAATACACAAACACACACACACACATAAATATGTATCTTCTCTGAGTTATAGTAATTGTATATATTGAAGAATTTTCTCTAAAATGCTTAGGTTTACATTTTCCTAATAAATTCAGATTTTTTGGGGGGGGATATTCATTTGATGTGATGCTTATTGTACAAAACAGCAGCATAAGTAAAGATAAGAAATGCCTCAGGGCTTACAATGAATTCTCCATGGGCAATGGTGAAATACAGTGGACATTTTTCCCACAGTATTAAGTGAAATACTTTCTCTAAGTAGAATTTTTTAACTTGTAAGTGAATTAAATTGTAGTACAGAGTTTGTACAAAACATGAATTTTTTTGAATTTTTCAAGGGTTTTTAAACAGAATTTTTCATTTTTATTGCAATTATTAATGCACTGTATACTCACTTATAAGAATTTGAAAAATATAAAAAGGATACAAAGAACATAAATATTCTACATGACTTCTCCCCCTCACACACACCACAAGGAAATAGCACATAATGATTATAATATATTTCTCTGGGTTTGATAGAATCTGTATTTTATCTTGCCTTTTGTTTGCTTGCGCTTCTTATTGTAGTGATTTTGAAAGTACACAACCAGTTTTTACTTCTGTTAATAGATGCTCTTACCTTTAAAAATGTTTTTCAACCTTTGTCTGTTATGAAAATCCATAATAAAATTGTCTCTGTGAATCCTACTTAATCATTATTAATATAATGTGGAGTCAGGAAGTTAAAAACAAATCATTTCAATTTAATTAATTTTATTTTGAATTGACAAGATATTTTAGTTATTATTTAATAAATTTAATATTTAAATATATGTACATTGATTTAATATTAATAATACACTGCTGTTGCTTGCATTTAAATTCACAAACTACGAATAAGCATTTCCATAGATACCATCAACCCTTTTAAATTATTTCTTGATTATCTACTTTTAGAGAATTTCTTTAACCAAAACTGCATATACTTTTCCAACATATTTTAGTTTTATATTGCAGACAAGAAATGTGAAATGAGATTAATTATTCTTTTGAATGCAGCTTTCGGTAACTGTGTTTTGTTTATTTTCCTACCAGAATTCAAGTACGTTTGTATTTAATTCTTAAATATGGCACAGTTCAACAGTGTTTTGCTCTCTTCTGACATGAACACATATACTTTTGCTAAATTGACCCTCCCATAGGTAAAACTG
>RJWJ010049388.1:0-10263 GCA_004363605.1 Indri indri | reverse complement strand
TCTGAGGCATTCATATACGCCAATAACAGTCAAGCCAAAATTCAAATCAAAAACGCAATACCTTTTACAATAGCTTCAAAGAAAATTAAATATCTAGGAATGTAGTTAACACAAGATGTGAGAGACATATACAGTAAGAACTATGAAACACTAAGAAAAGAAATTGTAGAAGATGTAAACAGATGGAAAAATCTACCTGGCTCATGGATTTGTAGAATCAATATCATTAAAATGTCCATACTACCTAAAGTGATCTACAGAATTAATGCAATCCCTATCAAAGTTCCATCATCATTCTTTACAGAACTAGAAAAAATAATTCTACACTTTGTATGGAACCAGAAAAGACCTCGTATAGCCAAAGCAATCTTAAGTAAAAAGAACAAACTGAAAGGAATCAATCTACCAGGCTTCAAGCTGTACTACAAGGCTATAGTAACTAAAACAGCATGGTACTGGCACAAGAACAGAGACATAGACCTCTGGAACAGGACTGAGAATCCAGAGATGAAACCATCTGCATATGGTAATCTAATCTTTGACAAAGCAGACAAAAATATACACTGGTGAAAAGAATCTTTTTTCAATAAGTGGTGCTGGGAAAACTGGATAGCTACATGTAGAAGAATGAAACTGGATCCCCACCTCTCACCTCTCACAAAAATCAATTCAAGATGGATAACAGACTTAAATCTAAGGCATGAAACCTTAAGAATCCTAAAAGAAGATGTTGGGAAGACCCTTTCGGCCATCAGCCTAGGCAAGGAATTCTTGAGGAAGACCCCCAAAGCAATCACCACAGAGACAAAAATAAATAAATGGGATCTGATCAAATTAAAAAGCTTTTTCACAGCCAAGGAAACCAGCATTAGAGTGAATAGGCAGCCTACAGAATGGGAGAAAATATTTTCTCTCTACATATCTGATAAAGGGCTGATAATTAGAATCTATCTAGAGCTTAAAAAAATCAACAACAAAAAAGTCAAACAAACCCATCAACAAATGGGCAAAGGACATGAACAGAAACTTTTCAAAAGAAGACAGTATAATGGCCAGCAAACATATTTAAAAATGCTCAACATCTCTAATCATTAAAGAAATGGAAATCAAAACCACAATGAGATATCACCTAACCCCAGTGAGATTGGCCTCTATCAAAAAATCCCAAAACAACAAATGCTGATGAGGATGTGGAGAGACAGGGACACTCTTACACTGCTGGTGGGACTGCAAATTAGTGCAACCTCTGTGGAAAAGAATTTGGAGATACCTCAAAGAGCTAAAAATAGAAATACCATTTGATCCAGCAATAGCACTATTAGGCATTTACCCAAAAGAGCAAAAGATATGCTATAATAGAGACATCTGTACCCAGATGTTTATGGCAACACAATTCACAATTGCAAGGATGTGGAAACAACCCAAGTGCCCATCAATTCATGAGTGGATTATTAAAATTTGGTATATGTATACAATGGAATATTACTCAATCATAAGAAACGACGGTGCTCTAGCACCTCTTATATTTTCCCAGATTAAACTCAAACCCATTATCCAAAGTGAGGTATCACAAGATCAGAAGAATGGGCTCCACTTGTACTCGCCATCAAATTGGTACTAACTGATGAACACTAGGGTGCTCACATGGCAGTAATGCTCTCCATGGATTAGGGGTATGAGAGGGTAAACCCACAACTAAAGGACACAGGAAGCACTGTAGAGGGGAAGGGCATGCCTCTAACCCTCGCTTGGGGGAGGCAAAGACGTAAAATGTAACCATAATCTTTGTACCCTCATAATACCCTGAAATAAAAAAAAAATCAAATTCCTACACATAACGAAGAGTATCTTCAAAAACCTATGGCTAACATCATGCCCCTAAGATTTAGAAAAATTGAAGGGTATCCGTTCTCATCACATGTATTCAACATGACACTGGCGATACTAGCTATAGCAATAATGCAAGAAAAAAGAAATAAAAGGCATTAATATCAGAAATGAAAAAGTAAAACTATCTTCATTTACAGATAGCATGCTTGCTTACATAGAAAATCCTAAATAATTTATAAAACTGTCAGAATGAATAAGCAAATCAATCAAAGTCACTTTACTTTGTAAAATAATTTACAAAACCAGTTGTATTTTTATATACCAGCAATAAACAATTGAAATTGTATTTTAATAAAGCTTTCTTTTAATAGCATCAAAAAACATAAAAATGCTAAGAAATAAATTTAGCAAAAGCTATGCAAGATCTTTACATAGGAAATTAAAACACATTGCTCAGAGAAACTAAAGAAGAGCTAAATAAATGGAAAGTTAAACTGTGTGACTAAATTATCAATTATCCCCTAATTGATGTATGGATTCAATGCAATTCCAATAAAAATCCCATAACTCCTTTTTTATAGAATTTGATAAGCTGACTTTAAAATTCACACAAGAAAGCAAACAACCTGTGCAAAGCCCTCTTTTAAAAGAAAAACAAAATATATTTGATACACCTAGAAAGTTAGTGTCTCAACAAATATTTTACATGTTTGAATAATCCATGCCTTGCCAAAGAGACACGTTTGTTTTGGGGGAATTTCTTCATAGACCTCATTCTCAAACTCCATGTGGCAGGAGTTATTCTGAAATGCAGTACATTTTTGTGGGAAATGGGAAATTCAGGATATTGTCCACAGTAAGTATATATTATAACTTTACCCACAGTGTAAAGAATTTGGCAAATTAGAGCCTGAGTCACAAATTTAAATTGAGCATCCTGAGTCGTAGAGAGGTTTATTATATGAAGTCTAACATAGAACCAGCAGTGATTACCTTATTTGCTTCAGTGAAGATGCTATTAAAATTGAATCTACCTCATATAGGTCAATTGCCTTCCTAATAAAAAGAATTTAGTTTCCATTCTTCTTAGATCATACCTAAAATTTCTGCTAAAGATTTCATAAAGAATCAGGACTAGGAATGAACTCAATCTTTCTACCAGAACAATAATTCAAAATCCATACATAATTAGCACTAGATTTATTTCTTTGAAGATAACACAAACCAAACAAACAAAAAAAGAAAACAAGAAAAGACTAATAGTTTGTCACAGACAACTAAATGCAATGAGGTATCCTGGATTGGATCCCAGAACAGAAAAAGGACATTAATGAAAAAACTAGTGAAATACAAATAAAGCCTAGAGCTTAGTCAACAATAAAAAAGAAAAAACAAGATTGTAGGTCAAACACTGCTTAATTTCAAGACATATTATAATGATGGAATAATGAAGATATTATTCTATTAGCATAAAGATTGACAAATAAATCAATGAAAAGGAATTTTAAAATCCCAGAAGCAGACCCATACTTACATAGTCATTTGATTTTTTTCAAAGCAGCCTAAGCAATCCAATGAGAAAAGCAAATTATTTTCAATAAATGGTTTTCCATATGTAAACTGGATATACATATGGAAAAAAGTGAGCACTGAGAGAAAAAATGCTAAAAATATGAACAGAGCCTCAACAGTCTATGAAAAAAGTTAGAGCTTGCATTTTATATATCTTTGTATTTTATACATCTTTGTGTTTTTTTAATTTAATTTTCTTAGTAATTTAATTTTATCGTATTTTGCAAAAGTACTGGATCACAACAAATTGATTCTTTACCACAGATAGAGAAACATTGATCGGAGTCAATCTCAATGTTTTCCAAACTTTTCTTTTCAACTCACTATGTTCATATGTCAGCCACAACCTTTCTGGCAAATATCACTTATGTCCTGTTAATCACAAAACCACCATTGCTTTTATGAATTTATCTTAACCAAACACTTTATGACACCTAACAGGAATGAAAACTCTCTCATTTTCATTCATTCCACAAATATTTATTGAATGCTCACTACTTGTCAGAAAATACCTTATACACTGAGAATAATAAAACAGAAAAAAAAACCCCTCTATTCCCATATTCTATTGAGATAGAGAAAAATACATAAAATAAAGAAGTAACAATATATAGACATTTGATGGTTAAAAATTACTTTGGAAAAAATAAAACAGAGAAGGGGCATGAGAACTTCTGGGTAGTCGGGGGGATCCTATTTTAAATAGAGTGGTTTGGGAAGTTTTCACTGAGATGTTCACACTTAGCAAAATTTTCTAGCTCTTCTAGGCTTTCATAACATCTTGACCTTCTTCCTCTCTCATGGTTTTCATCATATTTTTCATATTATTCTTTCTTAGTTTCCTGCGCTAGATCTTATTCTTCAGTTACCTCTAAAATTTAGTATTCCTCAGCTTCTGCTTTTAGTTCTTTTCTTTTTTTCACTCTGCATGTTTTCTTACATTTTCGTGGCTTCAAATGTATGTATAAATTTCCTAAACAAGACCACTTCCATGATCTTCTGGCTGATTATTTGCTCAACTACTAGCTATTTCCACTTTAGTGGCTTACAGACTCTTCAAACTCAACATATATGAAAATAATTTCAACATCTTTTCTTCTAAACCTTCTCCCTATTCTGTAATGCCTTTCTCAAAACCACCACATCCCTGGAGGTCATTCTAAATTCTTCTATTTTTCATTTCCAAAATCGAAACTGGAGGCAGAGAGAACGTGATTATGTAAGCTCACAGGTAAGAAAAGGTAAGAACCTGAAATGGAATAGCAGTCATGAGGATGAAGAGGAAGGCACAGATTTGAAAAATAGTCCAAGGATAAAATTGATGACATTTGTGACAACTTGTCTTTGAATTGTGAGAATTTGGGCCTGGGTGACTTGGTAGGTAGAGAATTGAGTATACAGAAAGAAGAACGGATGAAAGTAGAAGATAAGATTTGTTTTAACAAATTATTCTTAGAGTATCTGTGACTGAAACAGCCACAAAGTAAAGTCATGCAGTTTTCTATTAATAAATACATTACTTTGGATTATCTCATAAATAGACTCAGACGACAATTCAAATACAAGTAGTTCAATTTGAAGGTGGTCCCGGGAAACACTAGTAGGTTAGTGAGAATGTAAGATAGAGAAGGGAAGGAAGCCTACAAAATGTGCTTTGTCAAGCCAGTTACCACTGTAGGCCAGAAAATTAAAATTTAGCATCACTAGTAACTCTAGAAGACAATATACCATTTACCTTAGAGTTACCACAAACTTGGGATTAGACACCAGGGTTATTATTCACCAAATCTCTACCATTATTATTTGAAAGCTGCTTCTGGAGCCATTAACTCCCAGCTCTGCTAGCTTGCCTTGCGTTTAAGGCAAACATTCTCCTGCAGCAAGAGAAAAAGCACACAGGTGGAGAGGTGTTTGGTATAAGTAGCTTTCAGCATGTAGAGGATGAATGTCGAGAAGATAGGAGTGAGGCATTGACCGTATCTGCCACACTAAGTATATGAATCTGGAGTTCAGGGAAAGGTTTACATTAGAGAAATAGATTTGGAAATCTTTAGTATAGGGTTGGCCAAAGTTTTACAGGCTTCCAAAACCACACATTTACTGAGCTGGATAAATATCTCTAAAAACTAAATAAGAAAAGAAAAAGAAGATATGGGCCAGTTACACAAGTAACCTGGAGACCAAGGCAATGTTCCTTAGAGGATGGAAAACCATCTTCAGGAAACAAGATATAAAGAGGATGTTAAGTCTACTTTGAAGGTAGGCAACATGCAAAAAAAGACAGAAAATGAGAATTTCTAACAACTAGAGGAAAAGGGGAGATTTCCCTACTAAGCTTACCAGTGTCCAGGGAGAGTTATTGCATCCTGGTGACAGAGAGTTTATGCTGCTTGGGAGAATCCACCAGATTCACCTATTAGTAGAACTCTGAGAAAGATAAGGAGTAGAGCTGACATCATCAGAAGTTCCAGTAGGAAACCTCACAGCAGAGGAACTCCATCAAAAGGGGTTAAATATGAGAACAAGGATAAACCAGAGATCTGATCAGTTCCGGAATGCAAGAATTTATCCTCTAGTGATTGTAGTTGAGAGGAGAGAGAATACTTCTTACGGAGCACCCAGCACTTGGGGAACTTACAGAGCCCATGAGACATTGTGGGTTCTGCCTACTGCATAGCTCGTGATATTTGTTGACTTTTGTTTTCCTTCAAGTTGGTCTCTTTCTACAACACCATCCATTGTTCCCTGGAAAAGTACAACAGAAAGGTACACTTTTCAGATTGGCAGGAGTTTAAGGCAAAATATAAGGGCCCAAAATATATTTGATCCAGCCTTAAATATAATGTAGGTCCTGGATTACATAGCTACCTTTGATGAAAATGTTCTCATTAGCATTTTGACCTGCCTATAACTGGATATGGAAAACAAATGGAAACATGTTTAATCTTGGCTTTAACTATGGAGCTCTCCAGGAAATCCCTGATACCACTTCACATATCCAAGTATTTCACACCAGGTTCTGACATTTTCCCAACAAAAGGAAGCTTCCGATAATGTCAGGCACTATATGATTTCCAGTTGTGTGCAAATAGGTCATATCAAAAAGCCAGCCACTAGCAGGGTAGTGATAGTTACACCAGTTGGGAAGAAAAATTATCTTTATCCCGTTTAAGTCTTAAAAGTCTTAAGCTTCAGTCTTTGCAACTTTTACTCCTTCCATCCAGTTCTTTAAAAAAAATATTTCTAAGATTGGTGTCAATTGGAAAGTATTTGTATATCCTGGCTGTAAAGATGGAAAGTGTGAATTTACAGAAACTCCACTATGCGGAGAGATGATGGGAAGTTTGGTAGAAGTGATGGAAGGGCAGTGGATGAGAGTGGGGTGCCTATGGGATAGAGCCAAGAAAATGAGGCTCCCAGACTGAGAGCCAATTATGCTCAGATTTCAGGCTCCCACATATGTGCCAAAGACAACGTGTTAGGTGCTGGGTGAAAACGCATTAGTCTTAGCCAGAAAAAGAGAGCCTAGTAGTGTGTCGCTCTGTTTAGTAATGAGGCTGGTAAGCATTTGGCCTTTATTTAGTCTCTCTGGCATGATCAGATAATGTCATACAAAGTTTAAACATAGTTCTAAGATTAAATAAACTTTTCTTTATTTCTCACAATCACTCTTAAAGAGGTTATAGATGGGGGGGGGGAAGCAACTAAAAAATAAAACGTCCTTCTCCAAATCCCATCCTCACTCTCCAAAAAGGTGATCCATTAACCTGGGAGAAGTCGAGATGGGGAAATTCCAACATCCTGTCTTCTTAGACTGAATTTCGGGGACAAAATGAATAATCAATTACTTAGTGAATAGTATTTTAACATTTCTTTTCCTCCTTGTCCTGCCTTTTTTAGAAAAACTGCTAGATCTCTTTTTAGAGTTGGGAAAGAGAAGCAGTTAATTAAAGTTACAGAGAACTGCTTGACATCTAAGCCAACTGGCTCAAATTCACCTGTTTGTGACTGGAAAATCAGTTTGGCTCCTTTGTATTTTGGGCATTTTTATAAACTTTATTTTGGTTTTTTTATTCAGCATGATTTGCTAAGCTCCAGAAAGTCAGTGCTGCTGGAAAAGACATGTCCTTACTTACTGCTTTCACTTTTATAGCTTCGAGCTCTTCCTCCTAGCGTTGACCACCTTACTCCATCCGCAGGTTTCGGTCTGCGTCTCCACCGCTCTCCCGCACCGGCTGCACAGCTACACGCCAGCGAACTCTGTTAGCTCACCTCTGCATGCGCGCACTGCGCTCTTGCCAAGACCCTTGCCAAGTCTGGAATAATCGGAGCTTCTTTGGGGAGCTACTTCTTTGGGGTCACTGCTCTTCTAAAAATCAAAGTCCACAATGAAATATGATGAGTATGTAAGAAATAATGTCTTAGAGTCCCCAAACACATACCAGCGCCATTACACAACATTTATTTATGAAGCTCCTTTTGAACAGTTACAGGATGGAGCCAAGTTAGGAGTAGTTGGAGAGAATAAGCTGAGAACAAATGTTGGCGGTTTTACTTAAAGCCACAAAACTATCTAAAGCTGCTGCGGCTAGTCCACCTGTTGAGTATATCCCTCAAACAAAACTACTCTTTTGTTTTTGTTTACTTTCATATTAAATAGTAGTATGTTCATTCTCACTACTCTCTGGCTGCAGTACTACCCAATCACAAGGATGATAAATATTGATTCTAAGAAGCATTCTAGCATGACTGGGTAGTAGGAACCCAAGATAATAAGAATCCCTAAAGCTTACTATACAGTTAGTTCTTTGGAATGAAACGACTAAAAAAAGCTATCTGCAGAAGTAATCCATAAATGGATGATTCAAAACTTTCAGGAAGTCCAGGCATGGTAGCTCACGCCTGTAATCCTAGCACTCTGGGAGGCCGAGGTGGGAAGATCTCTTAAGCTCAAGAATTTGAGACCAGCCCGAGCAAGAGTGAGACCCCATCTCTACTAAAAAATAGAATAATTAGCCAGGCGTCATGGTGTGCACCTGTAGTCCCAGCTATTTGGGGGGCTTAGGCAAGAGGATCGCTTGACCCCAGTAGTTGGAGGTTGCAGTGAGTTATAATGAGACTACTGCACTCCAGGCTGGGTGACAGAGCAACACTGTCCGAAAAAAAAAAAATTTCAGGAAACCCATATTCTGTGTTCCAATTAAAGTAACCTGTGTATGATCTCAGGATGGGATCTATATTATCACGTCTAAATTATAGCCTCATCAATTGTGTTGTGTCTTGTGTGATAAGAACTGAGGGTGCTAACATCAGAGAGGTGGTCAGTGGGGAGGGTAGCAAAAAGGGTTAACGAGTAGAAGTTTGTTCTGTGTATCCCAGCTCTGTCCAAAATAGAGACAGCCTGGGAAAAGGACCCAAATATCTATTCCCTTTGATTGGTTTTCCTATATAGCGCGGAGGGTGATGGCATCAGCCATTCAGATCTTCCAAAAAACTCACTTTTTAAATTTCATGCTTACTAAGCACCTGATCCCACTCGTTTGCAAGGAGGAAGAGGCAGGTATGAGGTAGGCATGGGAGGTTCCCTGTGGAGAGGATTATGGGCCATGCCAAAAACAAGAGAAAGCCACAAGTCACATACTCAGTCAAGTAGACAGGGCAGGCTTATGAGCCAGAGAAAGGAGTCTAAACTTGTCTCTAAAAAATAATAGGAGGGCAAGGAATAGAGGCCACACTCTGTTACAAAGCCAAAGACACAGCATCCCGAATAATTAAGACGTGGGGGAAAAATGGGTTGAGCAAGTAAGTATGATGAAGAACATGGAAAAAGCTTGCTTCTGAGGCAGGTGATGTTTTCTGAAGCTGGATTTTAAGCATTCCTTGTAGCTGGATGTGAGAAAAATATGCAGGAATCTGTTCACAGAGGGCCAAGAGTGCCTAAACTAAGAAGTTTTCATTTTATTCTAAAAGATATGAGGAGCTAGTGAATGATTTTAACTTCTTCAGTGGCATTAATCAGGTGAGCAGGATGTCAATAAGCAGAAATAAAATAAACAAAAATGAAGTTTTATTAAATAGTTCTGAAAAATCAGACAATTAAAAGTTATTTTGTTATTCATTTAGTCACAAACCAAATGTAGGCAAATAATCAATAGAAAAATACATATTTTCCAAGCACTTAGTCAGATCTTTTACTTACTCAGATGTCATATCAGATATTTATTAGATCATCTCCCAATATTAAAGGGAATGTCATATCATTCTGTTACATCGGAACTCTATTATTCTTCTCTTTTGGTCAAAGCCTTCATTGGGCAATGAGGCCAAACCCTTCACTAATTTCCCTAGCATTTCAACACAATATTGTGGTTCATGGGTTGTCCCTTATAATCAAGGAGAAAAAACAATGAACAAAAATAATCCATCCAGATCGCTTCCTGAAATTCATAATCTAGAAGAAGCTCCGCCTTTATGGTAGGATTTGGTGCCTAAACCCTGCCGTTCCTCTCTGCCTCTAAGCTTCTAGCTGATAGACACACGCAGGAGTGCATCACCTGGCAACCACCGGCTCCTTTCTTACTACTCCATGGAGGTCAGCAGTTCAAAAGACAGAGGGGCACTGCTTCAAGCTTTTGAAACAGCCGGAAACCCCACTTACTTACATGTGGCCCAGTGAATGCCAATGCCTGGACAGTTGGACTAGCTATTCCTCTCCCAGCGGGAGGGGTGGTAGAGCGAGGAGGAGAGGAAACAGAAGGTCTCATTCTTATACCTTCCCGTCAAGGCGTGGGGAACAGAGGACCCCTTTGCCGTGGAAATGTGAAGACGTGGGAAGACAAATCCTTCCTCTCCCACTAGTGA
>RJWJ010049387.1:0-10263 GCA_004363605.1 Indri indri | reverse complement strand
GGGTAGCTGGGACTACAGGCATGTGCCACCATGCCCGGCTAATTTTTTCTATATATATATTTTAGCTGTCCAATTAATTTCTTTCTATTTTTTTTTTTTTTAGTAGAGACGGGGTCTCGCTCTTGCTCAGGCTGGTCTCGAACTTCTGAGCTCAGAACGATCCGCCCGCCTCGGCCTCCCAGAGTGCTAGGATTACAGGTGTGAGCCACCGCACCCGGCCTACAATCTTATTTTAAAATTCAGATGTTCTGGCCGGGCGCGGTGGCTCAGTCCTGTAATCCTAGCACTCTGGGAGGCTGAGGTGGGCAGATTGTTTGAGCTCAGGAGTTCGAGACCAGCCTGAGCAAGAGCGAGACCCCGTCTCTACTAAAATTAGAAAGAAATTAATTGGCCAACTAAAAATATATAGGAAAAAAAAATTAGCCGGGCATGGTGGCACATGCCTGTAGTTCCAGCTGCTCAGGAGGCTGAGACAGAAGGATCACTTGAGCCCAGGAATTTGAGGTTGCTGTGAGCTAGGCTGATGCCATGGCACTCACTCTAGCCCGGGCAAAAGAGTGAGACTCTGTCTCAAAAAAAAAAAAAAAAAAAATTTCAGATGTTCTATTTTAAGGAATTACTTAGAATGTAAAATAGTTCCAAATGCAACTAGTATATTTATTGTATGTTTCCTTTTAATATCTAGTAATCATTGGTTATTTGAAAATATTCAAGAAATGATTAGAGAAACATCTGTTATAGCATTCATTCACTCTTATCTATTTTAGCTGAAATTGTTTTCTGCACTTTGGTATTTTGCAGTGTCTGTTAGATGTGAATTAAATTTCTTTCTAACACTGGCTTTACATTCTGGATAAAAATAAGGATCTCTCTAAATGTGTAGATATTAGATACTTGATCAGAGCAGGAAATATTGTGATATAAATTTACACTAACTGGATTTTCTTTGTGCAACAGCACTGAAAAGAGGCGCAGGGAGCAAGAAAATAAATATTTAGAAGAGCTAGCTGAGTTATTGTCTGCCAACATTAGTGACATTGACAGCTTGAGTGTAAAACCAGACAAATGCAAGATTTTGAAGAAAACAGTCGATCAGATACAGCTGATGAAGAGAATGGAACAAGGTAAAAAAAATGGCTGCATACTTTGTTATTAAAACATTTATAATATGTGATCTTTTTTATTAAGAAACTGTGTTGAACTTCATAATTTAATTAAAGAAATGTTTTTCTGAAGATGCTGTTAATTTAGAAAGTAGATCTGAGAGTCTTCTTGTTATAACAAAGTGGCTTATTAAGTTAACTTAAAAACTGCTTGCCTTGGGAAGTTACAGGACCCCGTATCATTGAGGATTGAGTCAGGAGATAGAAGTTGTGGAGGTGGGCCTGAGGCCCTGCATAGAGTTGAAGAATAGTAACTCCAGAAAGGGAAATCTCTCCACCTGTATGAGAAATCTCGCCTCTGCGTGGGCTCTGGGTAGGCAAAACAAATCTTCTTTGAAAAAAACCCTGTTGTATTTTTGAGGTTCATATTTATACCACCATATTTACTGGGAATCCCACACCACCAAACTCCTGGGTTGCCTACCAGAAACAAAGGCAAAGCACTTTGAAGGAACATTCTCACAGCCTGGCCTCATCGGAGTGCCACAGAAAAAGTGCTTCTGAGGGTGTTTTTATGCCAGAAATTTATATAACATGAGGAAATAATCTACAGTGAGTAAGAGCACTGATAACGCACAGAAGGACTGGACCCAAAAGAACTTCACATTATTCGCAGCAATATGAAAAGACTGTAGACAAATATATTTAAAATGATTAAAATTTTATGATTTTAAGATTTTAGAAGCTGGAAAAAAGATAGCCTAGTAACAACTGATTTAGCAAACGGGAGAATCCATACTGTAAACCTGCAAAGGGAGCTCCAGCAAGAGGCTATATGGCCCTTTCCTTACTTGGTCTCAAAACACAAACAGCCTGCCTCCTACTCCCTAAGCCAGAGATGGGAGGATTCCTCTGGGGAAATAGAGCAATCCAAGGGCAAAGTCATGTGGGGATGATACTCAGATAAAAAAAATTAGCTCCTTATCTTGCCCCTAGTCCTCACACTACTGCTAGTCAGCATTTTAGTACCTCACTCTTTAATATGAACAAAAAGTCAGATATTGGATAATACAAAAGAGAACCAACCAAGCAAACAAGGAGAAAAAAGGGGACTCAGAGGAAGCAAAAACAATGTAGGAAACAGAAGAAAATTTAAAACAACCAAACAGTCCCTCAGAGACATAAGGGAAGATAACTTCATCCATAAAACAAGAGTAAGGTACTATAAAATGAAACATTCAAAACAAAAAATAGCAAAACAGGATAGATGGAAAAAACTTTACCTGTTTACCTTGTTTCTACTCTATGCCTCCTCATGCCCTCTGCCCTGACCAGTTCCAGGTGTTCTCTGTCTCAGGTATTTACACTTGCTATTCCCTCTGTCTGGAATGTTCTTTCCCTAGACATCCATGTGGCTCACTCACCCCTATCATGTCTTTGCTCAAATATGTCTTCTCAATTAAATTGTCCCTAACTACTCTATTTAAAATTTACAAAAAACAAAATCTATACATCCCTCTACACCTTCCTTGATTTTTTTCCCCCACAGTAGTTTTTTACATCTGACATATTATATATTTTATATATTGTTTTCCTACTCCCACTAGAGCTCCACAAGGGCAAAGATTTTTGTTTGTTTACCACTATATCCTCAATACCCTGAACAGTGCCTGGCTACATAGTAGGCTTTCAGTGAATATTTATTAACTGAATGGACAAAGGGATGAAATTTGAAGAAATCCCTTAGAAAATAAAATAAGCAATGGAAAATGAGAGAAATGATAAGAAAGTTACAGGATTAATTCAGGAGGTATAACATATAATTAGTCCCAGAAAAAGAGAACAAACCAAATAGAAGAAGTAATAAGAGAAAATAGTACTCCCAAAAACCCTTCTCAGAACTAGAGGAATATGTTTCCAGATTGAAAGCCCTCATGTAGCGCCCAGCACAATCAGTGAAAGAGAAAGAAAAAGAAACCCATACCAATGCATAATTTAGTGACATTTTAAAATACTAAGGAGAAAAAACAAGATAGAGGAAAAAAACAGGTCTCACACACACTAGATTGTTTTCAGAATAGGTTCAGATTTCTAAAGAGCATTGAAAACTAGGATCCTAGAACTAGAATTCTGGGTTTATCCAAATCAAGTTGAGTGCAAAATAAAAACATTTTCAGACATTCAAAGTCTCAAAAATGTTACCTCCTGTTATACTTTTTTCAGAAGTTTCTATCAAATCAAAGATAGCAAACCTAGAGAGAAAGGCATAGGATCTTAACCCTGGGAAACCATGGGATCTTAACATAGAAGAAAGGTCAGAGGCAACACAGGATTATAGGTGTGCAGCCTGGAAAATAGCCAGTCTCAATTGGAGTAGGTGGATAGAGGAGTCTAGGGAATATTTCCATGAAAAAAAAAAAAAGGAACACATAAGAGTATCTGATAACTGACCAAACTGAGAGGAATTTTTCATCTCTGGATTAAAGTCAGGGTTGAATTAAACTCAGAAAATCTGAAACAAAGTGTAAGAAAAGAAATATAAATCATAGCATATACCTTGGCTCTCTTATAAAACATATAGCCGTAGTAACATAAATATTAAATATTAATTGCTCTAAAAATTGTTAAAACTATACTAGAAGGATGAGTAGAAGGGAAATGTGTGTGTGGCAGATTGGTATAAGTCAGTCAAATTCTTGCCTTTTATGATAGCATGTCAGTAAATCATGTCTAACATGGACAAAATCAAGGTATAACAAACAAGTGTGTTACTGAGAAGTATGAAGTGTATTAATTAGAATATAGGCCAGCCTACTAAAACAAGACAGCCAAATACAGTGGCTTTAAAAAGATAGTCCGGGTAGGTGTCAGGGATTCAGACTCCTTCCATATTTTTCACTCTGCCATTCCTAGGGTGTTGCCATCATCCATGTGGTCAAACATGGCTCAGCCGTTCATGTCCCAGCTGACAAGAAGGGGAAAGAAGTAAGCAGGAAGACATGTTTCTTTCCCTTTATGGATAAGACCCAAAAATTGCACATCACTTCCGTTCACATCCCTTAGGCCAGAAACTAGTCACATAGCCATTCCTACCTTAGGTTTTCCCTAAAATTTTAAACGTTTTGCTTTTCACACATAGTTATTTAATCTACTTGGACTTGGTGGTTTATGTTTTTTAGAACAAAAACCTTCCTTATCTCAATGTCATAAAACACATGAAATTATGAAGGGAATGTATCTTAAAACTAAATAAGAAACTCTTATACCATAATAATAATAGGACAAATAACCCAATTAAAAAAATAGGCAAAGGCCCTGAATAGACATTTCTCCAAAGAGAAGACACATTAATATGAATGGCCAGTGAGCACATGAAAAAGATGGTCAGCATCATTATCCATTAGGGAAATACAAACAAATCAAAACCACAATGAGATACCACTTCACATCCAGTAAGATGGCTATAATCAACAAGACAGATAATAACAAGTGTTGGTGAGGAGAGAAATTACAACTCTCATACACTGCTGATGGGAATGTGAAATGATGCAATCACTTGGGAAAATAGCCCAACAGTTCCTCAAAAGGTTAAGCATAGAGATACTGTATAACTCAGTAATTCCACTTCTAGGTATATACCCAAGAGAAATGAAAACATATGTCTATATAAAATTTTGTACATGAATGTTCACGACATTGCCATAAATAGCCAAAACATAGAAACTACCCATATGTCCATCTGCTGATGAACAGATAAGTGAAATATACCCATATGATGGACTATTATTAGGCAATAAAAAGAAAAAAGTATAAAGTACTGATAAATACTCCAGCATGATTGGACCTTGAAAACATCGTGCTAAGCAAAAGAAGCCCAGCCACAAAGGACCACATACTGTATGATCCCATTTATATAAATAGCCAGAATAGGCAAATCCATAGAGACAGAAAGTAAATTGGTGGTTACCTCAGGCTAGGGGTATTGGAAAAAAGGGGGAGTGACTGATAATGGGAATGAGATTTATTTTTTGGGTGGTGAAAATATTCTAAAACTGATTGTGATGGTGGTTGCACAACTGTGAATATACTAAAAAACACTGAATTGTATGCTTTAAATGCATTAATTGTATGATGTGAATTATAGCTCAAGAAAGCTATTATTATAAATATAATAGATAACATTTTATACCACAGATTTGCAAAAGTTAAAAACTATGGTGATATCAAATGTCAGTGAGGTTGCAGAAAAACAAACCAATGGTACAACTTCTTTGGAGAGCAATTCATCAACACGTAGTAATGTTGAAGTTACATAGACCTTATGATCCTGCCATTCCATTTCTAGAATTTACCCTGAAGAAACTGTGACACATGTACAAAGGAGAAAATATTGAAAAGAGTTTATTATAGCACTGTAGTAGTCAAAAGGCCCACCAGTAAGGAAATAGGCAGATCGATATGGGTTATTTATATAATGTAATACTATGCAGCAGTTAAAATGAATGAATCAAATCTAGATGTATCAATGTGGTTAAATCTCAAACATAATACTGAGTGGAAAGAGTAAGTTGAAAAATTCTATATGGTTGTCCCTTGGTATCTGTAGGGAATTGGTTCCGGGACCCTCCCACAGAGACTGAAATCCAGGGATGTTTGAGTCTCTGAAGTAAAATGACATAGTATTTGCATATAACCTCTGCAAATCCTCCCATATACTTTAAATCATCTCTAGATTACCTGTAATACATACTACAATGTAAATGTTATGTAAGTAGTTGTTGTACTGTATTGTTTAGGGAATAATGACAAAAAAAAATCTGTACATGTTCAGTACAGATGCAATTTTTTGAATATGCACAATCCACAGATACGGAGCGCCAACTGTGTATATAACTATATGTTTATGTAAACTTTAAATCATGAAGCAATAATATGTTATTTATGGAATCATGTAGTAAAAGTATAAAAATGTGCTTATGCCAACCTCAGAATAATGGTTACTTCTGAAAAAAGGGATGCAGGAGGAAGGCTGGCAAAGCTTTAGCTGTTTTTGCAACATGTATTTATCTAAAAAGGAAAGACCTGAACCAAATCATGTTAATATCTGTGAAAACTGGATGATGGCTATATGAACGTATGCTATATAATTTTCTGTATTTTTTGGAATATTTGAAATACTTCATATTTTAAACTGAAAAAAATGGATGTCTATATTCAATAATACCATATTTGGTGTTTGGTGAACTAACTAGTCTGACAGATTGGAAACTTTTATTATTTAAGTATGACGCTGCTTTAAGGTGATGGGATGGATTTTTCAACATCCCCACACAAAAGAGCTCCAAATCATGTAGCAGTTACAGTTTTATCAATCAGAGCATCATGACATGAATATGAAATGTTAGCAAGTTCACACAGGCTCTCACGAGGAACAATCATATCTTCATTCTCTCTTCAATGGCAATTGATCAACTTGGAAAAAAAAAGAGAAAAAATGGAAGAAATAATCACTCTTTTACAATTTATCTATTTCTCAAAAACTTCTGGTATGGACTTTTTAAAAAGGCTATATATTTTCTCACTGTTGAAACACTTGACTTGGGCAGTCAGTATTCATATCCTCATGCTATCCCTTACTACTAGTTGTATGATTTGGGGCACATTATTTAACCTTTGTGATGCTCTATTTTATCATCCATAAAATGAGTATAATTAAGATTAAGTGTGAAAGTGCCTAGGTACTACATAAATGTTATTTGAATCTGAAATTAGGTGAATCTATGTCTTCATAAAGTTGCCGTTATGGAAATGAGCCCTTTTCGGATGCGTGCTTTTTAACGTTTCTTTGTTACAGAGAAATCAACAACTGATGATGATGTACAAAAATCAGACATCTCATCAAGTAGTCAAGGAGTGATAGAAAAGGAATCCCTGGGACCTCTTCTTTTGGAGGTAGGTGTCCTCATTGACCTAGAAAGTGATTAAAATCAAATTTGTTGTAACCAATTTGTTCTTTTCTTTATCTTATTTTGTGCCTTATAGCCAATTAATAAATTAAAAAACAAAATAAGGTTTTAAAGAACTTTTTATAATTATTTTATTATGAAAACTGACAGTTACTATTTCAGAATTAAATGTGAACAATGAACATGAGAAATTTTCATAAAGGCATTCTAAATAGTCAGATGGAAAACTGAAGCCTACTATATGGCTTCGCTTTTGGGTTGGTTAGGACTATTTAAGAAAATAAAACATTAGAATTATTTAGCTAGCTCGTGTTATATACAGTAGAATTTTACTTTTGAGTGAGGGGTGCCTAAGTTTATTGCAGTGAGTATTTTTCTGAAAAGTTTTCTGAATAAAAATTTTTAAATTGTTTGTATAAACATTCTAAGAGAATTACTATTTTAACTATCAAACTTTGTTATATGAAGAACTTTTATGCTTGAATTACTGTGTAGTTTCCACCCCTGCATTTCCTACCTAATATTTACTCTCTATATTCTCAATACAGATGTTTTGTTCCCAAGCATGCTCATCACCTTAAATGCTTTCTCTCCTACATGAATGTTTAAAAACATACACACACACACATGGGCGTGCGCTCTCTCTCTCTCTCATCCCTCACAGCATATGTCTTTCTATCTCTAGGCCTAATTTTATATATATTTACACGTGCATATGTGTGTGTCTATGAATATATGTATATACACACACACACATATATAAAATAATTTCTCCTTTCCTTATTCTTCCTCCCAGCACTCCTTTCTGGTAAAGTCTCCCTAAGAATTCAGACTTGCATAGGTCTCTTTATTGTCTATCTCCTTTATATGTTTTGTGCTATTACCCTAACTTCTTCTCTTTCTTTTGTATTAACCATAATTCCCTCTACCTACCACTAATGTAAGAACAGTCTCAAAATTCAGTTCTTTCTTTTGCAGCTCCAGAAATATGATGTATTCTCATAGCTTCACCTTCATCTAAATAGAGACAGCACCCAAATGTGCACTTCTTGCCTTTACCTCTTCCCATACTCCATTCCTGTACTTTTAACAAGCTGCTAAATATTTTTGGCTCTCCTATTAGCAACTCCCCCCTCAAAATCTAAATTCTTTATTTCCCCTCCACAATGTATAAGTGTTTTGTTACTTTACTGGTTTTGATGATTTTTATTAGGAGAACAAACACATAGTTTTGTAGAATTGTGAAATATCAATGATATTAGTTGTCGAAACAGGGATGGAAACTATTCTCTGAGCGAGTACATACACGTATAACTGGGGTATAGTTATGCATGCTGATTTCTGATTTTTTATTATATTCTTTTCATATCCTGTCAAATTGATTGCATGACACTTGGCTGGATCTTGGAAAACTGTTGTTACAAGTATAGTAAAAATGTTAATGGTAGAATCTAAGTGGCAGATATACAGGTGTTCACTACAAAATTCTTTCTATTTTGCTATATTTTGAAAATTTTATATAAATTTCTGGAGGAAAATAAATAGGTACCTTATGCTCATTTCCCACTTCCACCCTTGTCTCTGCCTCCTTCTACCATCTGCCACCATGCTGCTACTTGATTACAGTTGGGCCCCTCCTGGAGACCTGGTCCATCCTTGCACTTATTGCTTGTGTCCTCTAGACATACTCTGCAAGATGCTAGTAGGCTATTCTTTTTATACCTTCTAGTGTATATAATTTTTATACCCTGTGAGAGTTCTGTCTGCCTGCTTATTTCCCTACTTTTTTTTTTTTTGTTTGTTTGAGACAGAGTCTCACTCTCTTGCCTGGGCTAGAGTGCCGTGGGGTTAGCCTAGCTCACAGCAACCTCAAACTCCTGGGCTCAAGCAATCCTCCTGCCTCAGCCTCCCAGGTAGCTGAGACTACAGGCACGTGCCACCGTGCCCGCTAATTTTTTCTATTTTTAGTTGTTTGGCTAATTTCTTTCTATTTATAGTAGAGATGGGGTCTCACTCTTGCTCAGGCTGGTCTCGAACTCCTGAGCTCAAGCAATCCTCCCGCCTCGGCCTCCCAGAGTGCTAGGATTACAGGCGTGAGCCACCACGCCTGGCCTTGCCCTAAGTTTTTACACTGGCTCTGGAACTTCATATCTCCTTTCAACTCATTAAATAGCTGGTGTTCCTGTATGAAAAACGTTAATCATTGGAATCCTGGTCTCTCCACACATTCCTCAGTAACCACACAGATAAACAAGGAGAGCAAATAGATTATCCGTAAACTGAATGCAGCACAACTAGAAACAGAGAGTACTACTACTGCTACTTTAATCACATAAATTTTTACTTTAGTTTGTGTAAACATTTGTTATTGCCATAAGAGAAAAGTCCAAAACAATTTAAAATGAACAGAAAAATGACAGGAAAGCATCCATTCAAAACTATTATAAGAAGATAAAGTAAGAATTAATTTCTTAGCTGATATTATTACTGTAAAAATCACTGTGAATCAAAGGAAAACTAACACATTACACGTGAATTGAATGGCATTAAGCAAGCATTGTCAAATATGAAAGAACACATCAAATTAGAAACTTCGAAAACAGAATAGAAATGTATTGGTATTCTGGATCTCAAGGAGCTAATAATAATTTTATATGAGCTATACATATATGAAATAGAGACTGTAAAATATAATAAAATTGTGAAATTTTGCAGATTTCAAAGTTGTCTTAATTGACAACCTAATATTTTTCCATTTCGTTTTCTTTATTCCCAGCCTTGTCCCTGTTGACTTAAACTTTATGGAGTTTAATCCAGGGCAGCTAAGACAGGAAAGGCAGAAAAGGTATTAAGAGATTTTCCATTGAATTATCCAGGCTGCAGTCTAGAGCTGCACTGTTCAATATGATAGCCACTAGCTGTATGTGGCTATTAAAATT
This sequence comes from Indri indri, assembly GCA_004363605.1. Taxonomy (NCBI): domain Eukaryota; kingdom Metazoa; phylum Chordata; class Mammalia; order Primates; family Indriidae; genus Indri; species Indri indri. The sequence continues at coordinate 255 of RJWJ010049387.1, read as the reverse complement.
TAAATTAAATAAAGTAAAAAATTCGATGTCCCCAATCTCACCACCTGCATTTGAAATGTTAGGTATCCACATGTGGTTCGTTACCACTATATTTGACAACACAGATATAGGATATTTTTTTCATCATTGCAGAAACTTCTGGATCTAAAGTGACCAAATACCCATCATAATGTTTGAAATTCTCATTATTCAATATTAAATTTATCCCTTTTTACTTTTAACATAAAGGTAACATGAATTAAGAATGGCACATAG